>APFE030051620.1:61663-171396 GCA_000404065.3 Pinus taeda | reverse complement strand
AAAAAAAATGAATAATTGAAAAAATTTATAAATTTTTCCAAAGCCAAAAATAAGTCAAATTTTGACATGGAAATTATGTGGAGAGTCAAGGGTGATGTGGCAAGCATGTGGGACCCACCTCATAAGGTACAACAGGCTCAAGTCAAAAGTTTCAAGTCAAAGTCAAAGGGGCCCAAATGAGCTCATGAGAAGTACATACAAGCAAATGTATGAAGTGACTTTGATTTAATTTAAATCAAATGTTAATTAAAGTCTAAGGTGAAAAAGTTAAAAGAAGTTGGAGGGACCCTACATAACTATAGTCTACGCATTAATTTGATAAAAGGCACATGATAAAAGATATCTCCATGTACAGCTACAGCAAAGGAATATTCACGCCAGTCAAAGTGTCAACGCAGCCACTCCAGCTCCACGTAAATCAGCCAACAACAGTTCAGTTCAGCTTGTACGCAGCAATTATAGGCAGTTTTAGGTTCATGATATTACACAACAGATTTTTAAGAGGATATTCACACTGGCAATCAAGGAGACAAGTCCACGTATGGGCAAATTAGGTGCACATTGGCGGTCAAAGATCAACGCTATAGCAAGGCATCTCAACGCAGATTTGGAAAGATCATTTAAATGCATGAAATCAAGGACATATCTCCACCAAACTGTACACATGTACCAAGCAGCCAGCATAAGAGAACCCGCAGCAAATTAAGCCAACCTATATGCACAGTTAATAGCAGTCAATACACAATCACCATAACAGCTACACGCAGATCTTCATAACAGCTACACGCAGATTTTCATAACAGCTTACATAGCAGTTGGTTGGCTTGACTATTTGAGGTGTCAACAGCAGTTAGAGGCAGCCAAACACACAACGGACTTGAGGATATTCGATGGACAATCAAGGAGTCAAGTTTTCCACGTACAGCCAGTCATCTTGCCACTTGTGATTTGATTTTCTACATTGGAATTGCCAATCTATCTCCACTTGTCATTGGAATTTTCCTTGGGATCATCTCCCATTTTCTTATTTATATGAGTCTTGAGCTCTCATTTGATGGATAGACAAGTTGTTGGGCTTGTGGAGACTCTAATAGATTTTGTATTCATCTTTCATATAAATAAATAAAAGTCTTTGGGGTTACTAGCTTCTCTTGTGGTGCATTATTTGGTTGATGAGGTATAGCTATGTCATTTGATGTTATTATTCATTTGATTTTACATTGCTATCTAGTTGTTTTTTTGGTGCATTTGCCGTAGGGCATTATTGTCTGGGGAGGAGAGATTTGCAGCTATCTCAAATCTCCTTTGGGCTTGGTATATTTTGAGCTCTTGTTGTAGCTTGTTATTTTCGGTCGAATGACAAGCTCAACTTGGTCTCTATATGCCAAGTCTCTTATGCACTAACAATTGGTTTGCAGGCATTTTTGTGTTCAAAGGATAGGTTGTCAATTCTATTGGAGTGTGAGGACTTCTTCGGTTAGAATAGTCACCTCCAAGGATATCAAAAATCCCACAATTTGTTCAAGCCAAAAATCTCATAAGACATCAAGAGATTTATTTAAGAGGGGTTTCATGAGCCCTTTGCTTCTTTTCTATCTTGAAAAATATCATATATTTTCTTCTTTCATTTGTGTGCATATTGGTTTTATCTAGCATTTGAGGCCCTATTTCTTTTGCATGCTAACTCTTTTGCTTGCTTTCCTACAGGTGTTATTGGATGCAATTCAAGTTTGAAGAAAGAAAGCTAAAGCATAAGCTAAGTAACCCTTTTCCATTTGGAAACCCAAGTCCAAGGTTATTTGGGCTTTCATTTGAAAGCATTTCACTTCATTCTAAGCAAAAAAAACAATTTCATTTCTTAAAGAGCAATACTTTGAAGGCACTGGTTGTTTATGTATTTCATGCTTATCTTATGTGTTTATGGTATTGCATATATCAGATTTGCTTATAAATCTTAAATAAATAATCTATTTAACTCTAACAATTCTCCTAGAAACTCACATCTTTTCTATCTTAACTTTTCATTAGGGACCACCCCCCTTAGCTAACCTAGGAGATAACTCAAACGGAGAGAGTTGGGATTAGTGTGAAGGCTTTTCTCATTGTGTTGTAGGTAGGTGTAGGCAGCAGAGTCAACACAACCAGTGGAAGATCACATTGAGCATCAACAACAAGTTCTCCAACTGCTAAAGGATAACCTCACTATGGCACAGAATCGAATGAAACAACAGGCATATCAGTGTCGCGGTGAAAGAAGTTTTGATGTAGGGGACTAAGGTATTTTTACGGATACAAATATACAAAAAATGCTTCTCAAGAAGGCTAAGAAGGATAATAAATTAGCACCCAAGTACTACGGTCCTTACAAGGTGTTGCAAAAGATTGGTACTATGGCATACAAATTGGAGTTGCCTGCATCTTCCCGACTACACCCAATTTTCCATGTTTCATGCTTAAACAAGATTATCGGTGCTAAGCTTCCAGTTCAAATAGTGTTGTCAGAGCTTGACGAAGAAGGAAAAATCATATTTGAGCCTAAAGCAGTCACAGAAACAAGAACCCAAAAGCTACGTAATTGATCAATTTCAGAGTATCTCATTAAGCAGAAGAACTTACCCATTGAAGATTCCACATGGCAGGATGAGAATTTTATACAGAAGCATCCAAAACTACACAAGTGTTGAGGACAACACGTTTTTGAAGGAGAGGGGCATGTTAGGTCCCTATAATACTAGTGTAGCCCCCTTATTGTTATTGTTAGTGTAGCCCCCCTTTGTTATTGTTGTGCCCATGTAGCCCCCATATTGTTATTGTTGTGCCCCATAGAAGCACATGATTGTTATTGTTGTGCCCTTACATTATTATTGTTATGTAGGCTCTGATTAGATTGTGACCCCTTAGACTCCTATATATACAAAGGAGGCCTTGTCATTTGTATCATCCAAGAATTGTTTATTTATGTAATGTAAAAGAGGTTTCCCCCTTGAAGAGGATACTTTTTAAGTCGTTGATCTATCTTTTTTTGAGCCCTCAAAACCATATGGGCAAACCGGAATTATGACTTCACAGCCTCCCTTCTTCTATACAGCGAACTATATCAGCCACGTCCAGTAGTAGGTACCTCAGGCTACATCTTCTAGGGTAAATCCTTCTCCCAAAACCAAAAAATAAACCATAGATCATCCTTCTAGTTTTGGATTCTCCTTGAGGATATCGACTCTCCTCATGGGCTATACATCTTCCACAAGAGTGAGATTGCAATGTGTGAGACCTCTCAATTGATTTCCTTTATTTATAGCTTTCTCTTGGATCATTTAGGAAACCTCCAGATCTTAGGGTTTTAGCCTCTCAACCAATTAGAATAAATAATTAGTTTCTTTAGGTCCTAAACCCACTGCTTTAGGTTCCAAAACCCCAACTTTCGGTAAATTTCCCAACAAACTACTTTTGGTGGGTACCCTTATCTTGAAAATACCTTTCGAGCTAGCAATAATTCTAACACTCCCTCTTAGTGAGGAAGGTATTTCCTTCACACTTCCAGCTCCATGACTTTCCTTGCATGTCCATGTTCGTCCTCACATGATTCATGGCGTTCCTTTGCATAGCCATACTTGTCCTCGCATGTGCCACGTCTTCTTTTGTACTTGATCAAGATTTTACTTGCACGGTGCATGATTGTCCTCGCATGCAACGTGACTTTTCCTTGCACCACCACGAGTGTTCTCACATGGTCTGTGACTGTCCTTGCATGGGCTGAAAACTCCTCTATCTCATTAGAACCTAAAGATTCAGACCTCCATATGGCAACTGACAATCCTTCACAATCTCCCTCTGAGCCTACACAACCTCCACTAGCTCACTTTGCTTCCTACGCACACTCTAATTCACGTGCTCTTCAAAGTACATTTGATACCATGTTGAATTTTCCTTAGGCCCTAGATCTAATCTAAGGCTAACCAAGCACACAAACACACTAGGAACCCTCAACTTACAAGCACTTTGCATAACAAAAATCTACAGCGGTGAAATCAGAGAAGTACACAGATCTTTTGAGCCCAAAGCTCGATTTTTTTATTGGTCCATCAATAAAAGAAGCATGGGGCTCTCATACAAGGGATCATGGACCTTTAGATCACTAATACAGCTAGTATACATAGAATACAAAACTAGGGCTTGAGATTTGCTTCTTCAAATCTACAATCTGCCCACAAAATATAGAGACAATGCTTGACTTACTTTCTAAAGGAAATCCTTTAGTCTTCAATCCTTTAGGTCCACTTGTCCATTGTTCCTCTGGCAATCCTTTGCCTCCATCACACAGTGATTAGGTTCCTTTCTAATCTATATCCAATGAACCACTCACGCTGGTCAAATCCTTTGAACCTTTTATATATATCAGCCCCAAAATACTTTAGCTACTCACAGAGAATTAGCCCTTCAATTCTCTGTATATCTAAACCTTCAAGCCTGTTGGTCAACTATCCTTTGATGAACAGACTTCAGTGAACCATCTCAGTAATCCACCTTCTTTCTTTGAACAGCAACTCTTCTTTTGTGCCTTACTGGCCTCTACTCAGACCTAAGACACATCCACACACCTGGCCACCAACCTAAGCTTCTCAGCCTCTCAGCCCTCCTTTTAGGCCTACAGCCTACCTCAGAAACCCTCACTGTCTACGACCTTCTTTATCTTGCTTGGGTGACTTGCTTAAGGACATGGCTGACCTCCTTTACCCCTCAGTTCCGCCTTTTCATCAGCCTGAGACCTCACAGCCTCCTTCAGCTCTGCTTGTGGCCTCCTTTATGTGCATAACGATGAGGGATAATAGCGCTATTTCTCTGCCTATACCAGGTATGAGGCCTCCTACCTCCTCTAGAGCTTCGGCCCCACATTTACTAGCGCAGAACAATCAGTGTAGCAAACTTGAGGCCTTGCGGCCACCTCCTATGTCACAGGCAAAACCTCAGCCCTCAAAACCATGTGGGCAAACCAATATTATGACTTGGCAGTCTCCTTTCTTCTAGACAACGAACCATATCCTCCACATCCAACAATAGGTAACTCGACCGACTTCTTCTGCGGTAGAATCCTTCTCCCAAAACCAGAAAACAAACCACACATCATCCTTCTCCTAGCTACAGATCTCCTTGAGGATCCCGGCTCTCCTCATGCACTACATCTTCCACAAGAGTAAGATTGCAATGTGTGAGACCTCTCCATTGGTCTCCTTTACTTCTAGTTTTCTCTTGGGTCATTTAGGAAACCTCTAGGTCTTTGGGTTTAGCCTCTCAATCCATTAGAATAAATAATAATTAGTTTCTTTAGGTCCTAAACCCACTACTTTGGGTCCAAAACCCAACTTTGGGTAAACTGCCCAACAAACTACTTTTGGTGGGTATCCTTCTCTCGAAAATACCTTCTAAACTACCCACAATTCAAACACTCAGCCCTCAAAACCATGTGGGCAAACCAATATTATGACTTGGCAGTCTCCTTTCTTCTAGACAACGAACCATATCCTCCACATCCAACAATAGGTAACTCGACCGACTTCTTCTGCGGTAGAATCCTTCTCCCAAAACCAGAAAACAAACCACACATCATCCTTCTCCTAGCTACAGATTCTCCTTGAGGATCCCGGCTCTCCTCATGCACTACATCTTCCACAAGAGTAAGATTGCAATGTGTGAGACCTCTCCATTGGTCTCCTTTACTTCTAGTTTTCTCTTGGGTCATTTAGGAAACCTCTAGGTCTTTGGGTTTAGCCTCTCAATCCATTAGAATAAATAATAATTAGTTTCTTTAGGTCCTAAACCCACTACTTTGGGTCCAAAACCCAACTTTGGGTAAACTGCCCAACAAACTACTTTTGGTGGGTATCCTTCTCTCGAAAATACCTTCTAAACTACCCACAATTCAAACACTGAACTCAAGCTAGCCTCCCTTAGCATAGCCCCTCTAATGTGTATAATTTCAGTCAGCTCAATGCCCACTGGCATCTCTTGCACACCCTTTGACAGCACTATCTTATCCTATTTATATTCCCCGAGTCTGGTCTACTATGTCCCCTGGTCCAACCCTTCCACATCACCAACAATGCTAACTAGGAAAGGAAACCCTAATTCTGTCAGAAGCACTAGGGCCTGTAACAAATTCAGTCACCAACTCCAGGCACTTCAAAGGGAGAACATGGTTATCAAATGGCAACTTCATCAACAAACAAATTCTCTAATCTTTCTCACGGAGGAAATTCAGTCCCTGAAGGTCAAGATATCCCATCAAGATGACAAGCTTGATGCACTTCGGTAGCAAATAGAGGACCTACAGCGAATGCCTCAAGCACCAGCGAACCAGAATATCGCGGGCACTGCGTCAAGCCCTCCCAAAGGAATTCTACAATTAGATCTAAACAAGCCTCTAGATGAGGCTTTCTCTCTCCTTTATTAATGGCATCCTTTTGTAAATGTGTGCTTCTGCTAGAACAATTTTGTAAGATCTATGCATGTTGATTTGCTATTGTTGTTTGTTTCCATCATTGTCTTTTCGGTACCTCAGACAGTGCCTCCTTGGAGGACCCTATGAAAGAATATGCAATGTACCCATGTATTTGCTGCGACCAGGCGCAGATTTTATACAATTTTTACTCATTTCAGTTTAAACTTCAAAAAAAAAAACCTAAGACACAAGAAGATATGAATATGCAAAAAAGGTACCGTTAACATATGCAGTGAATTTCTTGTTTTGCTCTTCAATATAAGCTTCCACATCATCGAGTTTCCTTGCCTGTATAAAATATCAAGGACAAGATTAGACAATACATAAATGAGGTAAGAGAGCTTTACTAGCATAAGTCGTTTAGGCATAACAATATGGGCATGACATTGTACTGCATAATTACCTTTAACTCTTTATATTTTCTGTGTAGTTTTGAGTACCATTTCTGCACCTGGAGGACATATATCCATTTTTAAGGGCACAACATCAATTAGATGTAGAGACATCGTCCTTTCATAGACACAGATTCCAATTTAAGCAAAAACATAGCATACCAATTTGATATAAGCAGAAAACTTTCACAGAAGTTTTACAGTAACAATTTTTTGCAAGGTGTGAACAGCATGGCCTTTGTACCTCAGTCCCTTTTTTAACAAGTTTACATTTTCAAATGGATTATAGTAAATTTATTGAGGCTTGAAAGCATAGAAAACAAATGAAATTTCGCAAAGGCCACAAATCATAGAAAATAAATTTCTAATATGGTGAATCCAAAACATACTTAGGTTAAAAAGCGTAACTAAACCTTTGCCATAGTTATTCCAGTTGAATGGTCATCATTATCATTAGCCTGGCACTTTTGCAAGGATTTGTCGTCCATGCACAACCCATCTGGAAGTCCGTCATCATCAGAAACCAAATGCATGTCTGCAGTCATTTCAACCGGTCTGTTTGGAACGGACTTACCATCCGATTCAACAGCTTCAGTTCCGATTACAGGAAATGGAGGCCTCTGCGGAGGATCAGTAGTGCGCACAACCTGAGATTCTTCCATAGTCCGTCTTCCCAAGATAGAATCAATCATACCCTCTTTGTTAACAATGCTCTTTACTGTCGGAGATCTGGCAGCGTTACTATTTGGGACACAACCCTGCTTAGTTCTCATTTTATCCAGGTTGTTCGGAACAGAATTGTTGCCCGTTTCAGCAGCATCAGTTCCTATTTCAGATGATGGAAGTGCTTGTGGAGGACCATTAGAGGGCATAACCTGGGATTCTTCCGCAGCCTGTCTTCCCAAGACAGCATCGGGCGTATCCTCTCTGTTAACGCTGTTCTTTTCTGTAGGATAACCGACAACATTACTATTTTGGACACAGACGCGCTTCTTTATCCTCGGTTGAGTATCACCGTCTGAAATGAATTGCCTTTTGGATGCTCGTTTCTGCTTGGGCGCCTCCGATAGGTTTAATGCACAACAGTTGAAACCTTCTAAAACCACCGGCTCAGAGATATTAATGTGATCTTTCTTCTCTTTATCCAGAATGCCTTGATGATTTTTAGATTTAATTCTATTGCTTCTCCTTTTAGGGGGATTCTCGCTGCCAGCTATATTTTCAATCGCAGAATCAACCCCAAGACCATCACGCAAACCCTTGCCCCTGCTTCTTTGCCTTGTTGAAATACTATTGTTTTGGATACTGACCAAAGGGGTGGCATTGTCTTTGCCAGTAGTGGTTTTGCGAGACCGGGAATTGAACTTGCCCCCAGAGTTGTTACACTGGCACGAATCCTCCTCAATCAAATCACCATTGTTACTATTAGTATCGGAATTCAATGCAGATGTGAGAGTTACTTCCATTGCAATGCCTGCAGTTGTCTGGTTCTTTCTCCTCTGGCCCATTTCTACACATTAGAAGAGAAAACAAAGTCCAACGAAGCTGGTGTCTGGTATCACCTGGCATATCCTGGGGAAAAAGCTGTTCAGCCTAGCCACAGTTCCTGCACAGAAATTGAAAATAAACAAAGCCTCCAAGCCCAGCATTGCGGCAACTATCACAAAACCTAATATGCACGATAGGGTTTCGTACTATTATAGAGTGTCTACATAATGTGTCATGTGTGAAATCGCATGAACGAACGCACTATGTGTATATACGGCCAGTCAAAATCTTGTCTGTACATGGATCTCTGGTGGGCAAGGGAATGCAATTTGCAGAGAAGAATCCAGGAAGAACGGTGCATTCATCCATAAAAAGACTGCGTTGTCTACCGGGGGCATATAATATATAGTTAGATGCATCTAATTACTAATATTCTGTATCAAATTTATGTTAGTATATGGATTGCTGAATGAAGGACGAAAATTGCTCAAAGGGATGGTTCCAATGATAAAAAAATGAGTAAGGTTCACTTTTCATTTTAAAAAAATAACCATAATTATTATAGAGATAAATTATATATATAGATAGCATTATCATTAATGTTAATAATAATCTTAATACAATTGAAAACATAATCTTGTTAAATAAATATATGAATAAAAGTAAAACCAAAACCTCATACTTCACATTACTTGGCCTGAAGGCTCACCTGTATATCCAAAACCAGATTTATCAAATGATGATCACCATCACATGGCTCGTCTGTGTTCCCGCGAGTTTCTATTTATGCAAAAACCTAGATTATTCTGTGTGCCTGGATTATAATAAGAAGGAGATTTTCAGCGGTAAAACTGCATACCTTCCAACTGTGGGCAGCCATGCAAGATTCGATAGAACCGCTAGGGCGCAGGGGAGCTGAGTATACAATACTGTTCGGGTAACCAATGGATTTGAAATTGAAATGAGAAATAAACAAGTACAGGCAAAACAGATCAAAACCTGGCGGAAAGTGAAGAAGCCGCTGTAATGTGTCCTAGAAATGCCTGTATTGGGTGACATAAAAGACCCTCGTAGTTTAGAGCCTTTGGACAGAAAGAAGAGGCAAAGTATTTGATTTGAATTTGAATTTTATCCGTTATATGCACGCCTCTTAATCTCGCTCATCAACTTCAAATTTTTGAGTAACTTGCAAAACCATATCCATTGGCTTTAAATCGGTCCAAGGAATCCTTGGATCAACCATTATCATTTACAACATTTTCAATACTTGTGCTATTCCTGCATCACATTAAATTGGTCCAGGGTTTCCAAAGAGTCTCACAAATATGTGGTCTTTCTAAATGAGATGCTGTATATATAGCGCTATCGCTGGTCAAGATGTTTATGTAACAATGATTCGAAATTTGCTTGGGGTTAAATATAGATTTTTTTCGAGGATTTAAAATAAATATATATATATATATATAATTAATTTAATTTAATTATTTCTTATTTTGCAATTAAATAAACTTAATTCTTATTATATTTATATTTCTTTACCATAGTTTTATTTAATCTTTAGCACTTTTCTATGCTATGTCACTTTACTATTTAGCACTTTTCTATGCTATGTCACTTTACTATTAGTACTTTGTTTATATATTTCATTTATATTGAATTGTAAAATATATTTAGGTTTTTTCATGCAATAAATGTTATTTAATATAACATTTAAATATTAAGTGTTATTTGGTTTAAAATTTAAATATTTAAAATTTTAAAGTATTTATGATTTGTTTTTGGTTTCAAGATTATTGTAGAATTATATTTTGATAATATTACTGTTAGTGTCGGTATCTTCATCTCTTCATTAGAGATCAAAATCTCTTGTTGCATTGCATATTAGGTGTCTCGCTCAGTCAGCTGCATTCCATTAGGAGCATGGATCATCTGACGGTAGTGGCTTGTTGTACATTTTCCCTCATGTCCTTTACCTGCTAGCCCATTTCCATTCATCAAGATCATCTGTAGTCACTTTTTGTCTTTAAATTTGCAAGAGTCATTTCTAGGGTTTAAGTTTCATTAGGTCTAGAGTTTCATCAAAAAGGTCTTCAAAATGTTCAATAATGGTCAGCAGGCGCATGAGGAGATTGAATAAAGTTTCAGTACCAATAAATTGCATAATCAATTGCTCAGAAATGTATTTTTCCTCAAAATGTATTTTTCCTCAAAACCCTGTTTTGAGGAAAAACAGAGTATTTACGTTTTCGTTGTATAAATTGATGTAATTTCAGTTCTTTCATATGTAAATAACTTCAGTGGCAACCCTAGTCACCTTGCCAAGCTTCAGCAACTCCATCCCCTACAAGGCAAACAAAAAATCAAATCATTTAGTTCATTAAAGGCAAAAATAAAGTAAATTGCACAAAAAACAGAGTTTAAAAGTAAGTCACAATGCAAACATTACAAAAGTGGGTTTTATGAATGAAAAATCAAAATCTCTTGTATATAAATCATTTTTCATGTTCAAAGAGCTCATTTGCATTCAAAGAAGAAATATTGAGTAAAAGAAGGTCGTGTTGGAGAAAGGGAGCAAGTTTGAAGCAAAACTGTGCAAGTTCAAGGGCGCGGCGCATTGGGTGAGAGGTGCGGCTCATACAAGTGGTGCGGCGCATTGGGCCGCCCTCCACAGTGTTAAATTTATACTGGCGTGGTGCGTTGGGTTTGTGGCGCGGCGCATAGAGATGCCAAGCCCGATTTCATCATAAACTCCATCAAATTGCCAAAATTGCTCAAATCTTCTAGTGTGCAAGTAAGTCAAGCCCTTTTCCTTGCTAGTGAAAGAGTTTTTCTTAAAAGGTTATGGTGGTTTAGTGTAAAAAAACTCAAACCCTACTTCCTTGCAATTTCTCAAAAAAACAATTGCCTAAGGTTTGCATTTGTCATTTTGCTGCCAAGTCCACTCCACCATTCCCTTACTCTTTGACTCCTCCATTTATTTTCCAATTCATCCACTCATTCCCTAACTCTCATATTCCTAAAAAACAAATCATTCACCCCTATCCCCAATTCCCATTTTCCCAAATCCTAAACTACAAAATCCTCAAACCCTAATTGTTGTCCCTAAGCTTACATATTATTCCCTAATCCCCTATTTCCCAAAAAACCTGTCATAACATTCCCAAAACCCCTCATACCCTCTCCCTCCACAATCCCTCATACATTCTTACCCTTTGTGGCTGAAAACTAAAAACACCATAAAAATCTTCATACTCATTAAGAAAACTCACACACTAGCAAACATGGAGTCTGATCCTTCATATGACCGAGATGAAGAGACACACAGTGACTCTCCTACAGAAATACATGCACAAAGGAGGCCTCACAAGGGGGGCAAACATATACGAGAGAAGCCTACTACACTTGCCGAGCTGCAGGCCTACCGTCTTGCTATCACATGCTTCCAACACTAATCATGTTATCAGTTATGTGAGATGGTTGCTAGAGTCCAGTATCATCATGAGTTGGCCCGATTGTTTGTGCTTCATCTACATAATGGCCAAACCACTCTAGCTGGTGTGACATCCACCTTAACACCGAAGTCTATTTCTCTAGCAACCGACATTCCTAATGTCGAAAAGCAGTAGAATAAAAGGAAACAAATTAACAGGGAACATTATGAGCCATACATCAAGCCCGGTTATTTGAGACAACTCTGCAGAGTTTTTCCCTTTCGGTACCTGAAAGATTCATATGCTTCCTTGATGAAACTCATAATGAAGTATTTCAGCTGTGAAGGCCGGTTTTCTCGCCTATGTGCCTATCATATCAATTTTTTGATGCAATTTATCAGGGTGAGAATGATGAATCTCCCTTACTTCATGTGCCGAAATATTGAGAAGATGACCACCCTAGTGCAAAAGAAAACTCCTCAACAGCAGTATGACAATATATATCATTTTGCACTCATCAAAATTGTGGTCATGCATCAGCTTGGTTTGCAGGACATCTCATGGGAGGATTTCATTTCTCATGAGTTCTTCACGGCACCTCAGGTACCTCTAGAGGCTTTCATGAGACAGGTGGACCTTCACATCAACAGGAGAGTCGTGAGACACAAACCACTAGTGTGCTTGTGCCTGTCACCTATCAAAAGGGCACTAGATTGTTGTTTGCAGCAGCAAAGCGAGTATTATCTCCACCCGGGGTGGAAGGGGTCTCGCTTCCTTCATCAGCACAACAAGTTCAAGACAAGGGCAAGAGGCCATTACATGATGAGGGGCCTTCAGGTGAACAGGAGACCAATTTCATTCTCATTCAGGATGATGACATCGATTTGGGCCCACAAAGCTCAAAGCTCAAGGAGGTCATCCAAGAGAAACAGGCGAACATCAATGCTTTGTCCCTCAACTTAGAAAGAGCTAAGTGGATAATAAAGTACCTGGAGCAAAGAAACAAGCAGCTAAAAGACCAACAAATCATTATGGAGTTGCAAAACATACGAGAAAACTACCAAGTTGCTAAGAAGAGGAAAGTGAAACTCACATCACTTGAGCAAGAAATCAATGCCGATCGAGAATCATGGCTTGAGAGAGTAAACATCCACTTAGAAACATTGCTAAAGAAGGCTAACAGTGAGAAAACAATATTGAGGCATATGGCCTACCATTACATGGCGAGGAATAAAAGTTGCAAAGCAAGAATCAGAAGCTTGAAAGCAAAGTTGAAGAGGGCATCAAGGAGGCGAAAGGAGCAAGATAGACTTCAAATATTGGCTGAGGCTTCCTTGGCCCAACACAACACCTGATGGAGAACACTCAGCCCAAATTTCAAAAAATTTGGGGCACTTTTTGCATTTTTTGAATTTTTGGGCCAAAACACAGGTTTTTCTGCCCAGTGCGCCGCACCACCTGGCGCTCGCTTTTGATGGAGGCCTCCAAATGAAGAAAACTCAACATTTTTGGATTTTTCTTGGAAAAATATGCATGCCTACCAATGGCCAAGAAAATTTGGCAAGTTTTGAACCCCCAAAAAGGTCAAAAACACCTTTAAAATGACATTTCTGCCTCTATTTGGACACACATGAAGCAGTGTTGGGAAAACTCAATTTTGGAGGGGCAAATGGAGGCCAAATTCAAAAATTCCACTTGTTCTGGAAAGTAGACAGGCAGACCTTTCCAACAAGCACACTTGGAGCAGATTTTGACACCGAGAAGGCCTCCAAAAGTGGCTGCAAACAGGCGCTACGCATAGGGAAATCAACGCGGCGCATTGGGGAAATTTTGCTCAGTTTGACCAAGTATACTCTGTTTTTCGCCTAGTTACTTGACAGTTTGACTTTTATCCTTCTTAATGTCAAACTTATGATGTAATTTAATGTAAATTTATGGATCTAGATGTAATTAGGTCAAATTTTCACTCATGGAGGTAGATTCATCTATCAAAAAGTAGTTTGCAACTGAATGAATCAGTTCCCTAGTTTCTAGAGGCAAGTTGTTCCACTACCTAATTTTTGGTTCTCAGTTTAGAATTAGTTAGAACAGCTCTTAAACTTATGAGCTCGACCCCTAGAGGCTACGATGAGTTATGGTTTGTCTATTTCTTGTGATTTTTCAGGCATTAGCATGGTTGAACTTTTGAGAAAGCTTGGAGCTTCATTGTATACTCATATCAGCAATTTTGGCTAAGGAATAGACCAAGGTTTGCAGCACTCTTTGGGATTCATGTGGCATCTTGCTTTGGTATTGTGCTTTCCTATGTAATTGTGAGTTCACTTATGTTTTATGTATGTCATTGTCTATCTTGCTTCTTCTTAACTAAAACAAACAAGGATATAGGTAGAATCCATTGAAATTGCAGTGCTCTACCTAGGGTTTGCTTAGTTCTTGATGTTTTCAATTGTTTGAAGAGGATCCCTGAGGTTTTCTTGCCCTCTTCAACTCCTCACCTGTCTAAATCTCTCCATCTCATTCAATTTAAAGTGCCAAATCAGTTGTCTACCTTGCCCCATAGAGATCTCTGTAAAACTGAGCCTCATTCCTCAAACCCAAATCTGCCTTTCCCTCTGAGCCAACAAAAACATCATTAAATTCAATCAAACTCTTTTGCACACATACCTAGCCTAAAATTAGTTATCACATCAGTCATCTCAAGCCCTTATTGATCATATTTTGCTGAGATTGACAAGAGAGAGCCCTCTCCCGACTTGGTAGGGCTAGCTACCAAGTTAAGCTTGGTTTGATGTTACCCTAGATCCTACCTTTCTAAGCCTGAGGTAGATTTAGGTGCTAACATAGTGGCGACCGTACTGGGGAAGAAATTGTTTGTTTGTTAGTGTTCTTCATTTTATAAACTACAGACGGAGCCTGAAGTTATGCCAGGAAGCCTTCAAACTGCACATTGCTTTGCGAGTGCATAAGTAGATAAAAGCTGCTTCAGTCAATCTCTGGTCTAGTCTTATAAGTTGAACATCTGACTTGCAAATTGCCCCAGTACATGTATCAAAGTTAGATCTGATCGTTGATGGTGGACAACAATCAGACACCGGAAAGGCTGAAATCATTCACCTGGCAACTCCAGTGTCAAAGAATCCCAAGGTTCAGAATTTTTATGGTGACTCTACCCTTCAAAAATCAGTAGCCTGAAGAATTTCTTGGTGAATTCATTGTTATCAAAATGGTTTCATGGGATCGAAGGTATGCTCCCATGAGCCGAGATCACATTCCAAGTTTTCCAAATAAAATTCCTAAGGTATATTGGCAAAGGAATTTGCCTATGTTTCAAGATGATGATAGGTATGATATTGCTTTACATCTGGTTAGATTTCACATGCTTATTCGCAAGTTGAAGGTTGATTTTCCTGAATATCTGCTTGATGAAGATATTCATGGCCACTCTGGAAGGTGAAGCTCGATCTTGGTATGAAAGTTTGTCGCCTGCTTGTATTTACTGTTTGAAGGATTTTCATACCATGTTCTTTGAGAGGTATAAAGAATCTTATCCATCATTAAATTTAGTTCAGAACTGTTGCAAACATATTTATAGTTTTAACATCTTGAGAAAGTTTATGAAGATGATGACTTCATGGATGATGAGATCATGGAAGCTCTGTACGAAAATCCATTTCAGCAGCATAAAGAGAACTTAGAGGATACTTGTCAAGATGCGCAGGAAAATTTGCAGTTGGATCAAGATCTTAGTACAATGGAAAATGAGGAAAGAGAAGGTTTTATTTCAGATCTGTCCATGGAAGAAGACTGTATGCAGGAAAGCCAAGTTTCAATTTCTGAATGTGATAAAGTCAAGTCAGCTCTTTTAGATCTAGAATTAGATCGTGATGTTGAAGACTACTTTGTTTTGAATCCCATAAAGGAGAGCTCTGTTGTTGAGATCATCTGGAATGAAGAAGACAAAGTTACTGACCCAAGCCTTCATGAGGAGGTAATCCAGTCATTTCATGAAAAACAAGATGAGATCTTTGTTCAAGTAAGTGAAAAATATTCTTTCGATAAATCAGTGGTAAATGATAATTTGATTGCCATGTCATATGAAGAAGATGAACAATGTTTTCAAATTTCAAAAGGCCAGGGAATTGAGGACTGTCATTCAGGTTTTTCATGTTTTGAAAAGTATTTCAAGAAGACAATAATTGCTTGAGCAAAAGAAAACAAAAGTATTATCTCCTCTGTCTGAAGATGAAATAGATCTACTCCTGAAAGGTTAGTTTCCAGCACAAGCTAATGCAGATCTACAGTGTGCACATGGTCAAGAAGGTGTTGGTGAAACTTCTTCCTCTTTTGAAAATGATGATAGTCTTGAAATTAGATTTATAGATCAGCAAACACATAATATTTTCTTTCATGAAATGATAAGGCTGTCATGTTTGATAATCTTGAAGATTGTTTTCTGTTTAATAATGACCTAGACCATGAAATTGAGGAATATGAGCCTGAGAGAGACAATATGCCATAATTTCTCATGCTCGAGGAATTTACAGCTGACACTCAGATAGCAGAAGCTAATACTTCTCTATGTCTTCCCATCACTCAGCAACTAGTTGTTCTTTCAGATCAGAATGAAGGGAGTACTTGTATCTTTGCTTCTAGATCTCAAGCCAAGCTAGTGCATCAGGACTTTCAAGATCCTTTCGATATTCTTTTGCAAGCACTAGAGAAGGTGAATGTTGCCTGGTTCGTTATCATAACACTTGGTTTTAGTTGTTATTGTGAGTTGCTTACATGTACATCGTTCTACCTACTCGAGGAAAGAGAGAGTAGAATTTTAGGATGTAGCCATCTGCTGGATTGGTTACATTGGAAGGCCCTCTTCAAATGACTGTACATATTTCATCAGTAGGTAAGTGGTTGTCATCATGATTTGAGGCCCTCAAATCTCAATGGACTGCTACCATTAAAAAGCTTTGTAAGTACTAATTTCAGTTACGTAAGTCTTGAGTCATTTTTGTTTTAGTCAGTTTCAAAATAGTTTCAGAGCAAGTGTGTACTGTCATCATTCATTCAGTTTGGGGCCCGAGGTGAAAGCTAGAAAACTGAAGCTCTGATTTCAGTTTTGGTGTGTCAATTGTTTGAGTCAGAATTCAGTCTTGAAATTAAGTCAAGAGTCTGGTTTTGGTTTGTCGAAGTGTTAAGCGGATAAATCGTTCTTGTGGACAAGACCGATCTCCCTAGTATCAATTGATATCTAGCAACAAGTAGGACGAGCAAATCTACCTTTCTCTAAACATATCATGATTCATTAATAAAAACTAAGAGGTGTTTTAGACCCTACCTTAAGTCCAACACTTGTTTGAGGCAGCCTTGCTCCAATAGCTTCAAAGAGTTTCCTTTTAATAACCTGCAAACACAAACAAGCACACATCAAAAAACACCTGCATAGCTAATATAATAAATCATGTTCATCATAGTGATCAAGGAGTCTATGAAATAAACCATAAAACACAACTTATTGATAAAAATAAACTTAATTGTATTAACTTTGAAATAGAAGAACTTTACAACCTTGGTGCCTTGATGATGTACAAGCTCTTCCCAGGGTCCAAACAGGAATCTCCTCTACTTTGACAAGCCTCACTCTCTTCCAAATGAGATCAAAAGGTATGCGATCTTTCCTCTCAAAAGCTCAACTAGGAAGACTAAGTTCCAGTAGCATTTACCCTAAAAAATATTCATCTTTTCAACCTCCCAAGTAACTAGCCCAAAGCTTCATTTTATAGTGCCAAGGAAGGAGGTTACAGGTCCACCATTGAAGGGATAAAGTCCTCCTTCAAGGGGATAAGCTCCTCACATCAAGGGGTTAGCTCCTTAAGGAATGGGATGCATGAACCCTCAAGGAGCGAACTTGCCAGCGCAAGATTCCCTCTAGAAGCTTCCAGAAATGTCTGAAAGTGAGTTTTTAAGAATATACTTTTGCCTTTTTTACTTTTACAGGGGTTCGCACTCATCAACACAGAGACAGAGTGGTCAGGTGCGCAGGGGACATGACCAATGGGTGCGGTACCACAGGTAATGCTAAGAGAAAGTGCGAAACCAGAATTTTAGAGATTTTTAAGGTCTTTCTCTCATTTTCAAGGCTTGATATGAAGAACTGAGGTTTAAGACTTGCAAAGGAGGTAAGTAGAGTGGTGATAGACTCATATTGATTGCAGAAAGTCATGGTGACAATTTTTGTGCAACAGATTGTCCCCTAAAGTGCGAAGTCTGTAATAGATGAGGATGGTTTTGTCATCTACGAAGAGTGAAGTGCTTTATAATTTCAAGGATCTTCCTGTGGATACCCCGGTTGGAACTTGTAAAAACATTCAATGCAAAATACATATATATGATCATATCATCGCTAAGGTAGGCATTCCCATACTCAGATGAAAACTGACTAGAAACTATCTAAACTGCTTTGATACATGAATGATTTTGTAATACATCACAAGTAGACATATGTAGACATAGTATGGGCGCAACCATCTGTTTATGAATAGTCCATTGTATAATGAATAACAAAATTCCTCGCAGCCTGGATGGTAGAAACTAGATCCAGGGTCTTGATTTCTGCTTCTCGAACTAGTACGATTCTATATGTGAATGAATGTGTTGAAGTCAAACATGGTAGAAACCACATGATTAACGGTCAATGATGTAAACCATAACAAGTGGTGAGAGAAACACCACTAATGTCAATGGCCCTAAAGTCTTAGTAAATCCATGAATGTGAATGAATGAGTCGATGTCGAACACGTCACAAAATCCTTTGATCGAAGGTCAATGATGCAACCTGTCGTCAAAGGCGAGAAACCTGCCATTAAGGCATGCAGATTCCAAGGTATTGACGATTTCTAGATCATCTTTCTAGATAATGATTTGGAGTCGATAGAAAGAGATCTGTCGTAGGCAAGCCCGCGACACTAAATCATAGATCAAGTTTTGAAGAAATGTATTTGGCAAGGACTAACTCAGGGATGGTCAAGATGGATGACAAATATTTTGTAAATGAATGGTTTATTTGAGCTGACCTCTTGAACACATAATGACACTGCAGATGGTTTGGTGACAATTGACCCAAAGCTAATACCCAGAAACCAGCTGAAGACTTTCAATATGGTTTGATTAATTGTTAGGCAAAGGATTTCCCAACCCAGGTAACAAAAGTGTCGTGTCAAGAGAGGGTTAACTGCTTTTCTAAACACAAAGTATAACAAACAGGTTCATTTTTCTCTCTTTTCCCCCACCATTTCTAGCAAGTACCTCTTTATTTTTAACAAGCTTGAGGAGGATAACATTTGTTTGATTATAAGCTCATCCTTCAGATGAGTCCAACTTAGTTTAAGATTCGAACCCTAAGAAGGAGTGGTCCGTTCCTGTTTGAAATTGAATAGGTCCTTTACTGTTAAATTTTAATGAGTCCAGTATAAGAAAAACTCGGTGTTTTTCAATTTTAGGGGGTCATAAGAAAAACTTAAGAAAACTCCATGTTTGTCCTTTTTCGTAAATTTGTGTCTCCCAAGCCCCAAAAAGTATAAAATAATACTTGAGAGAACCGCTTGACCATTACGATCAAGGAGTACTTTTTATAATTAGTGCCTTCAATCTGAAAAAGTAAAAAAGCGATCAAAGACACGTCGTTTTATTACCAATATCAAACTTGAAACGACAAAAGTCCGGCAATCTTTTTCATGTTTATATGATCAGAAAAGCGCTGTAAGTGGACCGTCTTTTTAATTCCATTTTAACGAGTTTAAAAAGAAAAACTCGGCAATCTTTTCATATTTTACAAGTCAGAAAAGAGCTTAAAGAGGACTCCTATGTTTTTTGTTGAAAATGATCAGTTCTCCCTGAAAATCCAATATTCTGCACAAAAACTCAAACATTACTCATACCTATTTAAAATTAATAAAAATGCATCAAAAGTGACCTTTTTAAAGTAAAAAATAAACAAATTAAAAATTCATTTATTCAAAAAAGCTTATAAAAAGGGCTTTTGTAAATTCATTTTTATCGTTTGAATTCAGAGTGAAAAGTAAGAGCTTTTGATAAGAAACTTCCTGTGAAGATTGCGGAAAATTCGACCGTTGGAATTGAGAATTGTCCTCTTCAGGTAATCCACATCATCCTTGTCTTGTATTTCAACCGTTTCATTTTCGTTTTTAGGGTTTTAAAGTTCATTTTTTAGGGAAATTTTGGTTAAAAAATCGCTCGTGATGGTTGCGTAGGTGCACCATGTGTACCCTGCGAACCCCGACTTTTTCGTACAAAAGAAAAAATCATTGTCCCGTACCTGCTCTTAAGGACGAGTGCGAACCTATGCACTGTCCCTAACCTGGCGGGTGCAGACCCCGCAAAACGCGTTTTGAAACCCTAAATCTTTTCATTTCCGCCATAGATTTTGAAATTACAAAGTTCTAATCCGCCCTTTTTGCAATGTAGGTACACAAAATGCTTGTTTGGCGTGAACGGGAACACGAAGATGTGGACCAAGCCGCATTACTCCATCCACCTTCTATACAGGTATCAAGAGCATGCAAACTACTGAAATTATGGGCCATACCTGGCATGAGGGCTTAGGTAGAAATTCTGTAATGGATGCTTGACAGGTGGAGCACACAGGACCAGTGTTTCATAATTGGTGGCCACCGGCTCGAAATTGAGTCGGAGGACATTTATTTCCTTACTAGCTTGCCCAAGAGAGGCGAAGGATTATCTTTATTCGAGACTAGGCCAGGTGGCCAGTCTGTCGCTAGTCTCCGACTAAAGTTTTGCAATGTCCAAACTGCAGACAAATGTATAAATGTTAAGACCATCTCCCATCCTGAACTTAAAGTGATCGCATTTACTGTCACCAGATTATGCGGGAGCGCAACATTGCATCTAGCTACCAGTTCCCAAATGCGCATGGTAGTAGACTGCTTCCGAGGCACCATCTTCAACTAGTGCAATGATGTGTTGGCTAATGTGAAAGGCCAACTGACTAGGGAAAAGAACGGACAACTAAAGAACTTTGGATATGGTTACTTAGTTGTAAGATTTGGCCTAGAGAGGGTACCTATGCTGGTTCCACAACAACTTTTTGTTGAGGCTGGACTTCCCCGAGATCCTAGGATTATGCGCTGGGTTGCAGTCATGGCCCGTCATGCTGAGGAGGGTACAGAGGTTGTCTGATTTCCACCTGAGTATTTTCGTTGGTTGGGAAACCAATTTTTCGTGATACAGGACTTTCCATATGATGGGATGGATTATCGTGGTGATCCAGACATGGCTCTTCCACCAGGAGAGCAATGGGATGATACAGGTAAAATTGTTTTCAACATTCCCTAAATTTTTAAACTATTTTTTTTGTTTTGTTTTTAAATCGTCCAAAACTGATAGTAAAAAGTTTTAAATGTAGATGTGGGTCCACGGCGACCAGCCGCTCTCCAGCCCTATGAGCGAAGACACCCTGCTACCGCGGCACCGGCCCCACAGGACCAATCAGCAGAGACCTTGATCGAATTGGAGCATCATCTAGAGCGCTTGACAACAGATATCCCAGAGACTAGTATAGATGATATTCCTCTTAGGCTACAGCGCTATGTGATTGGGGTCCCACGACCCTTTAGGAGGTTCCTTTGTAGGGTGGCCCGAGCAGTGGTTTCTTATCGTGATCATCATCAGGGATAAGATGATCGCCTTTATAGACTTCATATGACATTTATATCTTTTTGTGCTATCATTTTTGCCGACCATAAGGTCTTTTTCAACCTATGATCGAAGACAATGTATATTTGACACACTTCTATGCTATGATATATCACTATTACTGGCTATCTTGTATAACATGTTTATTGAATGTTTTTAAATTTACTGTCTTGATTATTGCAAATGTCTATTTAACATTTGAGAAGCAACTGCATCTACTAATGTGTTTAAATATCTTGGAATATGTTGATATTCAATGTAGTCAAATTCACGTTCCAAGAGACGGACTCTAAAAAATAATCTTAATAATACCGGATTTCGAATGGCATAAACCCTATTAAGTTGTAATACAATGAGTTCAGAATCTAACCTTACAATCAAACTCCGAATCCCAAATGAGATGGATTTAGATAATAACTCAAAGACTGCACTATACTCTGCAATGTTATTTGTTGTTTGACTAAGGCTTACCCCATGCATAGATACTAACTCGTTAGAGGGTGAATAGATAACCCAAGCTGCGGAAGAAATATTTCGTGTACTACGACAAGCACCATCAGCAAAACCAATGTATGTTTGAGAAGACGTCGATATCTGCAATATCAAGAGTAAAACCAAGATAAGCAGGAATAATGATAAAACACTCTAAACTAGGCACACTTTCTAATCTAAAGCACACCAACTAGAAAGAAAACTATTCTAACAAGAATCTCCACATCAAACTTTAAGCATAATATCTTTTCAAATAAAGCCCATTTATGGGTCTACCTAAAGAGACACCGTCAAAATCTACTAATTCATAGGCCCCTTTGGCCAGCTTACGCTTAACAACAAAAGGACCATGCCACATGGGTACAAATTTTCCAGCCCCTAGCTTATCGTTAGCTTGATCGTATAATAAAACTAGGTATCCTTCCGAAAAATTACGAGGTGTAACATTACGATCGTACTGAGCTTTTATCCATTTTGCGTGAGTCTCGATTGCTAATGCAGCATCACGTCGATTCTCATCTAATTGAGCTAAGTACAACAAACGTTTTTCCTCTTCGGAAGTGGCTGGGAGTAATTCTATGGTCATTTGCAATGACAGAATTTCGCATTCAATGGGTAACATTGCTTCCAATCCATAAACAAGCTGAAAAGGAGTGAAACCTGTTGATGTTTTGACTAAGGTTCGGTACGCCCAAAGCGCTGAAAATAACATGCTATGCCAATTCGACCAATGAATACCAATGATTTGTCGGATCATGGTGACTAGAACTTTGTTGATTGCCTCAACCAAACCATTAGCCTGTGGGTAATATGGACTAGATCTATCGTGACGCAGGCCAAGCTGATCTGTTAGTTAAGTCATCATGATGTTCCAAAAATGACTTCCATGATCAGTGATAATGGCTTGAGGAACATTGAACCTAGCAATTATATGATTGAAAATGAAAATTGCAGTAGTTTTGCCGTCTGCCGAAAATGTAGGCATCGCCTCGGCCCACTTGGTAAAATAGTCTACCGCAAGGATGATATACGCATACCCCTCGGCCGAGTGAGGGTTACATGTAATAAATTCGATACCCCACTTTGCGAAAGGACCGACGATAATTATAGGGTGGAGAGGAGCAAGTGGAGCACGCACCTTTCGATAAAAAATTTGGCAATTGTGGCATTTCTGGACTGCATTGATACAATCTTTAAATAAGGATGGCCATAAATAACCAGCGCGCAATATCTTTTGGGTTGTGGCATACTCAGACATATGACCGCCACATGCTCTAGAGTGACAGTCATTCAAAACATTTTCAGCTTCCTCATGATTTAGACAACGACGGAAAACAGAATCCACTCCACGACAATAGAGTGTATCTCTAATAATTATGTACTGTTGGGATTGGAAACGTATTTTCCTTCGCTGAGATCCTGAGATTTTAGGCCAAAAAGATTGGGTTTGGAGATAGACAATTATATCCCCATACCATGGATCAAGAGTACTGATAAGAAACAAATATTCATCCACAAGGGATTTGTCTGCCACAGTTTCGATATCAATACGCGGGAAGTCACACATTAATTCCACAAAAACCAAAGACTTCTTTGACTTAGATTTTTCAAATTCCAGGTCAAAGTCCTGCAGGATAACGATCCATTTGGAATACTTTCCCCCTAGCAATTGTTTAGTCAAAATATACGTCATAGGGTTAGAGTCAGAAATTACTGTGGTTTTGCGTAGTAAAATGTAGTGACGAAATCGATGGACAACTTGAACAGCTGCCAGGGCCAATTTCTCCACATGCGAATATTTAAGCTCAGTTGGATTCAGAGTTCGACTAAGATAGTAAATCACATGTTGAGCGTTGAATTCATCTTCTTGAACTAAAACCATCCCAATGGTGGAATGAAAAGCGACAAGGTACAAAAGTAGTCCTGGTTGTAGTTGGGAGGATGCAATAACGGTGCATGGGTTAACGCGTGTTTAAGTGCATCAAAAGATTTCTGAGCTATTTCATCCCAAAAGAATGGAGTGTTCTGTTTCAAAAACTTGGTAAAACCTTTCGTTATCTCGGCGTAGTTAGGAATGAATCGACGTAAAAAGTTTGCCTTCCCTTGCAAACTTTGGAGTTGGCGAAGAGTCGAAGGCGGAGGTAATTTGACAATGGCTTCAACCTTCGAGGTATCGACATGAATTTCGGCTTTTGAGACAACAAATCCGACCTGTTTCTATACAGAAAACACATTTGTGTGGATTCAACCTAATTCGATAATGCCTACATCTCATAAAGATGGCTCGTAAATGAGTGAGATGATCGGCTCTACGTAATGAATGGGCAGGTAAATCATCGAGGTAAGGCTGCACAATGTGCTTGATGTCGTGAATTGCATAAGACATAGCCCTTTGAAAAGTTGCTCCGGCGTTCTTCAATCCAAAAGGTAATTTGCAATAAGCAAAGGTCCCCCATGGACAAATGAAAGTCGTTTTTGGTTGATCAGCGGGGAGTATGTTAATTTGATTGTAACCGGAAAATCCATCCATAAATGAGAATATTTCACTGCCGGCACAATCATCAATAATTTGATCGATATAGGGGGTTGGATAATTGTCTTTGGGACAAGCTCGATTAATATCCCTATAATCAATACATATTCTTATCGTTCCTTGCTTTTTGTTAACAGGAACAATATTCGATACCCAATCCGTTAAGGGAATTGGATATATGAAACCTGCTGAAGTAATTTCTCAACTTCAGCTTTAATAGCAGCAGCTTTTCTTGGGTGTATCTGACGCAAATGTTGCAGGATGGGTTTAGCATCCGGGTAAGTTTTAATTTCATGGAAAACAATTGATGGATCGATTCCTGTCATTTCTTCATATGACCAGGCAAACACGTTGCAGAATTCTTGAAATAGAGCTTTATAAGTTTGGATTTCCTCATCCGTACAAGAAGCACCTATATGAATGTTTTCAATTATTCTGGGTTTCACTGAAATGTCAATAGGAATCGTTCGAGAAATATTTCCCAAATTTAACTTAGAATCAGGATGTCGCAATGGATTCTGTGGTTCCTTGGCATAATCAGTGGTAAAAATAGACGAGAAATCATTTTCAAAATGATCAAGCTTAGGTAAAAACGAAGATCGATGATGAAGATTTTCCCATGGTAAATCATCAACAGACAAAAGTTCATGAATCTGCTCATCAGTATGAACAAGATCAAAAAATTTTGTTGAATCTGAGGTTGAGATTGAAAGTGATTCCCCATGGACCACATTCATTGGATCAATTTTGGTTGAACTAGAGTCGGAAAACGACTGTACCGCCTGATATGCAACTTCAAAGGGACTCAAGGGGATTGCATCAGCAAATGAGTCCACCTCATAATCGGAAGGTACGATCCAAGGATCATCAAAAGCAATAGTGTTCGATGATATCATATGAATGGTTGCAAAAGAAGGTGATACGTTAGGAGGAGGAAATGAAAAAGTTCCTAGTAAACCAGAATCTTTAATCAATCCCACTCCAACATCCTTATAAGGGATAACAGTTTTCCCAACATGTTGGATACTCTCAGAAGAGGCTGGGTTGGATGAAAAATATTTTAACTGGTCTATTGTAACTATCTTTCCATTATGAGAGAATTTAATAAGCCGAAAGACTGATGAAACAACAACAGTCATAACGTAAGACCAACTGCGACACAAAAGAAGGTTGTAATCTAGAGGGGCATCAACCACTTCCACATCTATATTAACATTTTTGCCTTCTACCCCTATAGGTAAATCCTACAAAATGCCATAAGGATGAAACCCTCGGCCACCAAAAGCTTTTAAAATCGTCGGGGATTGATTGAGCGTAGGAGAACCAAGCGATCTCCAACACTGTATCATCATAATACACGTTGAAGCTCCCTCATCAATCACAGTTGGTGAGCCCGAGTATTGCAACAATAATGCTGCAACTCCTAGGACTCCCTTCTTTAATTTTATCAACCTGGCAGTTCGTAAAAAACTTGGAAGCGACAGTGTTGTATGCACAAGTACTAGCTCTTGTCGCGTCTGTCACTTGGTCAGCTGGCACAAGTCTGCTAGGAGCTTAAGCCAACTTTTATGAGCTCTTAGAAGAAGCTTTTTAACTGATGGATGAAAGCTAACTCAAAGAAGGCTAATCTACTTGCAGAAAGAAACTGAAAAGCTGAAAGGAAATGCAAACCCTAATTTTACCAGCTAGCCCTACTGATGCAAGAAAGAGGATGCAAGCTACTGAAAGAGATGCCATTGACTTCTAGGAAGGTAAAATGCATGTTTCTAAGCTACTTATGTGGTAAAATATGAAGAAAACATTTTTTTTTTTTGTATTTTTGAATAAGTTTGTCAGAATTATCATGCATGTGCTTTCACTGTTTTTGACTGTGCAGAGGTGGATTGGCGAGAGAAAATGCTTGCAGGAGGTTGGGAAGGTTCGGAGAGGACCTAAGGGGTCCCTAGCACCCTTCCAGAGAGTTTCACAGAGTTTGGCTATCAAGAAACTGCTTTCGTGAGCTTCTATAGGAAGTCTGCAGGGGTTCTACAGGATGTTCTGTAATTTTCTACAGGATGTTCAAAAAGGGGATTTTGGAGGATTGATGGAGGAAGAAAGGTGAAGGAGTCGGTATGGAGGTGAGGTAAGGGTGTGAGGAAGTCCAGGACTTGGTGAATGGAGCTGAGGAGTGGCGAGGATGGTTGGATTTGTTCAAGGAGAGGTAGAGCAATGTTGCACAAAAATATGGGAATTTAGGGCAAAGCGAGCAAATGAGGCAAACGTAAGGCAAGAATCTGGGTTGGAGGATGGAGCAGGCAGGATTGATGGAGTACGGGCAGATGAAGAAGTATTATAGGTGCTCTGCAAGTTATTTTTCAAACTGAACAAACAAAGGCTTGGAAAATCAAGGACCTAATTACTTTGACATAATCTGACCTAGATAACAGTAAAGAAAATGAACAAAAGTTTATTTGCAACGAAATCATGTGAAGTAACTATGCAACTAAGCAATCATGAACCTAAGCATGTAACCACAACTGATATCAACTTCGACAAATGAGAATCTAACACTAATAATTGCATGGTAAAGCAAAGACAATGTTTTTGGTGGCAGCAAGGACACCTTGGTCCCAGCTCATGGTCCCACTGAGGGAGAGGTGAGATCCGAGGTGCTTGATAGCCTTTTTCTGAAGATCTTCCTTGTTATTAACCTATCAAATCAATCTGAACATGAAAATCCTTTTTAATCATCAAAAGCAACCTAAATAACAAAACAAGATTTAAATTTAAATAACAGATTTTATTATAAGAATGCAGCAAAAACACATAAAGGTAAACAAAGGAGGTACTGGGCACTTGGGTTGGGCCCAACCCCAAGAGCTACAACCTCCTGAGAAAGATTAGAGCTGGTGCAAAGCTGGATTCATCTTTATTGCTCAAGAAATAATAGTTACATCAAAAACTGTCTACAAGAAAAAACTTGAAAATGTCCTGAAATACAGAGCTAACCTACTGCCTAAAGAATGACTAAAATCGCACTGCCAACTAGCTAACTTTTGCCAACAAAGTGACTAACTGAAATGAGGCCCTAAGCCTTCTTATTTATACAAATTGAGGACCCCAATAGTCCTCCTAAACTTTAGGGACTCGACTGCCAAAACTTGCAGTTAACAACAACTTTACTAGCCCTTGCTCGGCTGCCCTTGTGATAATTGATGTGGTGGCCTTTGAACTCCAAGCTAATGGTGGAGAACTCGAGGTAAGGGCCCATAAATGAAGGGGACACCTTCCTACAAATCCTCTGCCTTGTTCTTCCACGAATTTGGCTGCCAATTGCTCATTAAAACCTTTGATTTTGTCTCAAAATTGACCAAAAAAACCGCACAAAGCACCCATTAGACTTGTTGGCATAATGACTAACCCAATTCACTCTATTAGCATAAATATAATAAAAAAACATGCAAACTAATGAGAATGGTGGATTAAGTCGAATTAGGAGGCTGAATGAGCCCATATAGTTATCCATTTTTGGGGCTCATCATCACCCCCTACTGAAAGTGTTGCTCATCCTCTGAGCAACTAATGTATCCCTTCATCTTTGATGGCCCTGGTGGCCTCCCTATCATGCCAAGCTTCTGAAGTGATGTCCTCTTCTCGGTCATGAAACCATGCTTTTCTCTCTACTTCTTCCCACTGTCTATGCTCATTTTCTTGTAGCAGTTTTGTTAGTGCCTCAACCTCAGCCGGCAACTCGTCCTCTCTTTGTTGTTGATCAGATGTTTCCTTGTCTTTTCCTCCAATTTCTCGGTCTCTCTTAGCTTAGTCCAAGTTTCCTGTATAGAATTCTCAGCTTCCTTTAGAATTGTCTCAGCTTCCTGTAGAGCTGTATTTGAGTCCATCATCTGAATTCTCTCTCTCCAAGTGAAGGTTTTTGACTTCCTCATTCATAGGTGATGGATATCTTTGAAGGAGACTCCTCATTTTGTTTAGCTATTGTGTCCTTAATGACAATTTGCTCCTTTGACTGTGGCTGGGGTTTGCCATCTTTTATCCGCATTCTCCTCTTTGCTTTAATGTACATGGAGGTTTGCCTCTTTCGCTTCCCTTTTTGTTTTGGAGGTGCACTTAAGGTGGCAAGCATGATTGTTGCCTCCCTGGCCAAAATCTCAGGTGATTTCTCCTCTTGCTGTTCTATTTTCATGCTTCTTGTAGAAACTGTGTCAACTGTTTTCATGCTTCCTGTAGAAACTATGTCAATTGTTTCGGTCTGCTTGGCTGGATGTGTCTCCCCTTTTAATTTATGTGTGGTTTCTTTGGTTGTGCCCTCCTTTGTTTGGACTTTTTCAGTCCTCTCTGCTCTACTATGCAATCGTTTTTCCCTGGGTGTTTGTGCCATTGTTCCTCCCAGAGGTTTAGGCTCAGCAATTTGGCCTTTTCCCTGTTCCACTTTCTGTCCTTTTTGTGCCTGTTTGCTCTATGTTTCTTTACCACTGGCTTTCTCTCCTGCTTCAGTGTGTTTCCTTTCTTCATTGCTGGATGAGGTGAGCTCCTCGGCCATAATTCGAATATTGTCATCTTTGGACATGTTTCAGAAAATCTTCCAGGAGAGGGGGACAATGTAGGTGTGGAGGGCATCTTCCACAAAAAGCTTGATGGGCCCGTGATGGGCTAATTGATCCAGTGTCCCTTCCTTCAATTTTGTGCCACATTCAATTAATGATAGCAGAAGAAAATAGGGGATGCTCAACTTCTTTTCTGGAGGTAAATCCATCCCATGTCTTAGTTCACTCAGCAACCTGAAATGATAGCCGTAAACAATGCTGAACCTCCCTTCACAGGTAATGTATGTCATGATTTGGAGACTGACTTCGCCCCAAAGAGGATGTAAGCTAGCTCTCCGGATCCCGTTCTTGTCTTCTGTAGGATGTTCCTCGGGTAGGAAGAATTCTTTCTTGGCTTTTTGGCCCAATGCCCTCTCCTCTTTGCTCCAAGGTATCCCTAATGGCAGACCAGTAACTCGACTAATGAGTTCAGGGGTAAGCTTTAGGGTCAGCCCTCTGAAATTCATTGTGGCTTGTGTCTTTGATTCAAGTTGCAGAGACATTAAAAATTCCTCTGTTATCTCATTGTCATGACACAACTGACACAACTTACATCAATTTTCATCCCCAGCATACATACAACCATGTAAATTCAAATTCTTCATACACAGGTTAGCCCTCACAGTGCTTTATCTTTTCTATAGGATTTTTTTTTTAACAGGAACTGTGGGGGAGAATTTTGACGCAGAACTGACTGAGAAATTCCGTGCAACACACAGGAAAACTGTTGTTTTCGACTCACAGGCAGACTTGTCTCTGACCCTCCAATTCAAGACAACTCAATTCATTGCCTTTTCGAAATATACCATGCATGGAAGAGTGTTTTCGAGCCTACCTCTCTCAGAACTCCAAATTCGATGAAGAAAAGTCCAGGCTTCCCTGCTTCTGAAAGCTGTGCCGTACTTCCTATAGAAGACCCCCCCCCCCCGATTCCTGCAGAACGCCATTTCACCTCTGAGTGAGCTTGATACGCAACAGAATCTCGAAGACAAGTAGAAAAACCAGTGGAGGCGAAGGACGCATGCTTCAGTTGAGGACGTTGCAAGTGCAAATGAACAGTAGGTGGTGTGAGTTTCAGCCGAGCATTTTTTTAATTGCGGCGTGGTTCGAGGTGAGGGGATGAGGTGGCAAAATGTGCGTTGGCCCCATGTAGACAACAATGTTGTCCCGAAACTTCATGTTTTCTACATGGAATCACTTCCATCAATTGCATTGAAGTTTAAACGGCCACCACTACATGTTTCCATATTTCCTCCTGAGATCGTTGAGCACACGTGTCGTATTCACCCACTGAGCACTGTTTGAACTGGGTGAGGGTGGCCAGTTAGCTGGCCACCGAATTTTTTTATCACAACCATCTCATTGCTCATGCAGTTTTCAAATTACATTCATGCAACCAGAGGAACGAGTTTAGTCACGTACCTGGAAGTCGAATGTGGTTGTTGTGAGGTGTTGTGGCCTTTCCTTCTGCTGCATGCATTTGTTTCTATGGATGCATGCTGGTTTGGTTGCTAATAAGTAGCTATTTTTCTTATGCAAGTATCCTCTGGTTGGATCTAAGCTGCAGGAATCTGTTTCCACGTTCAGATTTACACCCTCATGCTGCTGATGTTGGATTTTTGCAAGACAACGACTTGTTTTCTCCATAGCTCCCAAACGATAGATCGGATTGACTTGAAACTTTTTGAGCATGCTTATATCATTGTTATGCACCTCCCATAGCAAAATTGTGGTCAATGGATGCATGAATATCGAGAAAAATTGAAAATGGCTGAAGATTACAGAGGTCAATTTCTCGGAAACAGTGCATCGAAATCGGTTGAAACTGCTTGGGTAGGTGACTATCACCCATTTGCATATCCCGATGAAACAGATTTTGAAACGGATGCACGGATATGGAGAAAATGCAAAAATGGATGAAGGTGATGGAGGCTGATTTTTTGGAAACCGTGCACTAGAATTGGCTGAAATTGCTCGGGCATGTTTCCATCATCCCTATACAACTCCCCATGTAACAGTTTTGCAAATGGATGCACGGTTTTCAAGTTAGGGAAAAAAACAAATTTCAGCACTATTTATTTTTGCTTCCAAGCATTCTGCAGTTTTTTGCATGGTAAGAAAAATGAGCTTGGGCTATAATGCAGACTTGGAATTGATGGGAGAGAGGTTTGAGGATTGTAGGAGGACTTATGAACCCTTTAGGAAGCTATCATGTTCGCCAAACTGCCTTTTTGAAATCCATTTCTAGCTTCCTTTAATTTCTACAAGAACTTCCTGTAGAACACACAGTTTTTAGGAAAGAAGCACAATGAGATGGAAAAAATAATGGAGAAGTGTGAGGGATGGAAACATGGATGTGTGCAGGCCTCATGGACATATTCCCAGCCTTCGGGTCCCCTTCGGAGATCGATTTTGGCTTGTTTGTAGGCTTCTTGTAGAAGACACATAACTTCCTCTGTCTTTGTTTTGAGTGATCCTTCTAACCTGCAATGTCCTTGCAACAACCTGCAATTATTCAATGGAAATTAGGTTTATTTTTCTTTCTCTTTTCTTCTTTTTTTTTTCTCTCTTTTTTTTTTAAACAACTAGGGTGCCTCATGGCGGTTTTCACCCTAATTGCCTGCGCTGGGCGCCTCCAAGGGAGGTTTTCACCCAAGGATCTTATTCTTTTCTTTTCCAACTCATTGACCGCCTCATGGAGGTTTTTAACCAATGAGCCAATCCGAGGCGTCTTCGAGGAGGTTTTCACCTTAAATTTTTATTTTCCTCTTCTTCTTCTTTTTACCCTACCCTACTTGAAAAACAAAATCATTTTCAAGTATAAGAATACTTCCAATGGAGCCATGTGCACGTCGAGATTAGAGACAAAATGATGTGGAGGCTTGAAATGCACGCTTTGACAGCTATCTGGATTTCTGAGACCAAATGATTTGACTTTGAAGGGATCAAGCATAGCTGAGGAAGAGAGTACTGTTGCAATTTAGTGACCATCTGAAACCATATCTCAATATAGCCCTGATATCCTTAGTCCTTTTGCTGATCTGGATCATTCTTCATATCTTCTTCTATCATGACCTTCACATCTTCCTCTTTTTGCTGAGTTTTCTCTTGAATACATAGAGGATTTGATGGTAACCATGAGGGAGGTCTCTCGATCTCTAATTCTGATGTCTTCTCTTCATCTAGTGCAGCCCATGGTCCTTTGATCTTCTCTTTTGAATCTTCTTTCGCTGGATGTGGTCCTTTAATGCTTTCAAGATAATCTCTTTTTCACAATACTCTTCCTGAGCTATGGTGAAGATCATTAATCTCAAGAAGAGTCATTTGGACATGTTTTGCCTCAGCTTTGCAATTGGGTTGAGCTATTCCAATGTGCGGGTTTGGAAATGGTGGTATGGGTAGTTGAGTGGGGGTGTATATTTGAGATGGATGTGGATGGGGTTGTGGTTGGGCAGGTGGTGGAGGCAAATGAGCGGGAGAAGAGTTGTACTAAGGCCTCCACCCTTGATGAGGTGCATTACACTGAGGTTGTGGCTGAGCATAAGAGTGAAACAAATGAGCAACTAGAGAAGCATGGTATTGAGGAGGATACGCCCAAGGAGGGGGTGTGGACCAAGAAGGATGAGCAGGGGGACCCCAAGAAGGCATGGAAGTGGCTTGATAGGGGTCGTAATAGGTGTGGGACGTCCCTTGCATTCCCTGCTGGTAGGGTATGGGTCCATGTGACCTCCTTTGGTTCATATAATAGAGTGATTCAGTGGCTCCTTTGGCTCTCTGATATGCAGCTTTAAGTCCAGGCAAGGAAGGGCACTGATTCGTAGGATGGTATTCTTCATAGACGAAACATACTTCTAGGGAGTGCATTAGACATTCGTTCCTAGGATGCTTTCTAGTGCACTTAGGACAAAAGATGTCCAAAGCCCTCTTGGCTTCCTCTTGCTTCCTTTGGATCCATAGGGTATCCAATTGCATGGCAAGAAACTGCCTCATATCAATCTTGAAATCTTCCAGCATATTTTCACATTCACCTTTTCCAACATAAAGGGATGAGTTGGAAGAAAAGGTACTGCTCCCATCATTTCTATTTTCAGCCATTTGCTCTAGAGGAATGTTTTCTTCTTCTTCTTCATTTGAGGTTCTTCAAATATGTCTTACTGTCCACCTAAGGGTTCTTTAATCATAGCCATCGAAGAAGAGAGAAGGTTGGTTGTGTGAAGCAGTGGGGGTGTTGTGCAATCATTTTTCCGAATTATCTCTACTCCTACAAGGCATGAAAGGAAATCTTTTTTTTTTGCTTGTACCTACAAAACTAAAATAGATTGAACAACAACTAACTATCTTGCTGAAATGAAAATGCGGAATTGAAATGAAAACAGGAAAGGACTAATCTATTTTGCTTAAATGAAATTGCAGGAATAAAATGCTAAGCTACGCTTGTAGAATGGAAATTGCGGAATTGAAATGCTAATCTACGTTTGCAAAATTGAAATTGCGGAATTGAAATGTTAATCTACGCTTGCAGAATTGAAATGCTAATCTACGCTTGCAGAAATGAAATTGCGGAATTGAAATGCTAATCTATGAAAGCAAGAAATGTCTACTCTTCTTTTGCGGAAATGAAATTGCTGAATGGAAATGAAACAACTACTCTACTCTTGCTGAAATAAACTACTTAGCAGAAGGTTGTAATAGAAAATAGAAGAAAAGCAACAATCACCAATACTCTGATGCTTCCCCGGCAACGACGCCAAAAAGAATGGTGGGCCCTGTTATCACTCAGGTTGTTCCCTGCTTCCTGTAGGGAATACGGCCGAGGTAACCACTAACCAATCTTTTAGCTGCAAGTCCTAGCCTACCTGCAACCAGAGAGGGCTCTCTCTTTGTAATTTAGCTTTGTTCTGAAATATTTTAGGCTATCTATGATGAAGAGGGTTTGGTTTTAAGTTTTTTGGATGGTGATCTCAGGCAGAACTGGGATGCAAGTGTATAACTGTTTTTTTCCATTGGGCAATGGAGTCACTGAGAGTGTAATTATTAAAAGAGCTTCTTGGTGAAAAGGTAGTGCTACAGAGCATGATAGGCAGGCTAGAAACAATTTTTAAATCTGGAAATAATGGAATGAAGTCAGGGAATGAAAGGCAATCAAGAATCTTTCATTATGCCGGCAGAGGGAAAATGGATGAATATTGTGCAGGAGCAATTAAGAATTCCTAAACAGTATTCAAAATGAGAGGACTAGTGCAAACATGAGCAGTTAAGAATTCATATTTATGACTAATCCTGAAGAAAACATAATAAATAACAGAGATTGAACATAAGGTGCATTCAAACAAATCTTATGCTATTCTTCTTCTCTGTTACCAAGATCATGAAACATAGATGAGATTTACAAAACAGAAAACATAAAACACAGTTTAGTATAACTTATTGTTCCATAGCATGACACAAGAATTCTGTAGCAAGCCCCAGAACATCCAATCCACCTTCAGATCATTCAGACATAATGAACTTCAACAGCCATTTGTATTAACACAGTTTGATATCTTATAGCGCAGTTCAGAATGAAGAAATCATCAACCTCTAATACATCTCTTTTACAAGTATATATAGGCGTTTTTACAAAATATCCCATAGGGAAATATCTGGACATTAATGTATCCATCTACTCTGACATAATTAATCTCTATTTGTGGAAAAATTGTGCAGCAATAACTGAGGAATTAAAGGCTCTTTACTCGTCGTGGCAGGTGTCCTGTGTGCTGTTGACCTTTTGGCTTTGGCTGTCGGTGGGTGACCGCTTCCTTGCAATGTTGTCCTGTAGTGCTGTTCTTTGACACCTGTTCTGTGCTTTTGAATATTAGCGTGAATTTCACCTACTGTTAGTTTGAATTTTATGGCAGCTGAGTTACATAATACAATTTCCTCATGCAGTCCATAAATGAGAAGAGATTCAAACCACTTTAAAAACCTGAAGCAGACTTTGCCACCAATCCTCAGTTGGCAATTGATGTTTTCTTAACTTGTATAATGTTTCATCAGCTTCAGTGTAGGTATAATAATTCGGCCAAACTGGAAAAAGGTGTGCTACCTCATGCTCTATGTAAAACAAATCCTCCAGCTTGTCATATAAACTCTGCCCTGTGGGAGGGACTGCTTCTTCTGTGCTGCTGGATGATGTTGTGATTTGATTTTGTATGAAGGTACTGAGCTTGTTTGTATATTGTTCCTGTTTTAGTAGTCTTCCAGCACTAGTAACCAGACTGGGTAAACCTTTGGTTTGCAAATTTGCAAGCCTTTGTCTAAGAGCATTTACCTCTATCTGCATTTCCTGGCACTTCCTTTCTATAGTTTGGACAAAATTCCTCATTGTCAGCACTTTCTTGACCCTTACTATAGTCTCTGTCATGTTCTGGATGTTTAGTACTGCCAGCTGGTCACCAGTACTAGTATTCAAAAAGTGAATCAATCGAGAAGCTTGCTCAGGCTTATTCGCTAGCAATGTTCTGGCTTTATGAGTTTCATGCTGAGCTACATCCATCAATTCTATTTGGTCAAACATAGTTTGTATTCCTGTCCATTGTTCAGCAAGAGATTGACCAATCTTATTCCACAAAATTGTTTTTATCTCAGTCAAGGTCCTATGGAGAGTGAGGTCTTTCTCCAAGGCCTTTATCTTATTTTCCAGGGCCTTTACTTCCCTGGTTTTCTCAGCAACTGTCATTTTTGACTTATCATAACTAGCCTCAATCTTGGCAAGCTTTTCTTTTGTTTCCTTCATCTCTGCCATTTACAATTCAAGAGCCTTAATCTCTTTCATCATGGCCTCCATGCTCAAGCTGGCCTCTTGCACTGCTGCTGCTATTGGATCTGCTGAAGTCGATGCACGTGTTGCTGAAGTTGAACCTGGGGGAGGTGCTGCTGAAGTAACTGCTGTTGAAGGAGTTGTAATTGTTGGAGTTGGTACTATTGGAGCAGTTTGGGATGGTTGAGGGGCCAACTGTGGCTGTTTCCCTCGTTGAGCTTCCTCCAATGCTTTCTCTGTTTCCATTATCCTTTCATTCATCCTCATTAGTAGACTTACCACATCTTCTACTTCTTGTTGTTGTGCTACTTCTGCAGTTTGAGGATGGATGGTGACTGGCAGCTTCATTTGTTTTCTTAATGCTGCTATGTCTTCCTCCTTTTTCTAATCAAGGCCTGTGTGCCTTTGGGATCTTTGGGATCATGTCCCAACTCTATGATGATCTCCTCCAAGGATTTTATCCTATTATCCTTGGCCAACGCTGATGCCTTTTCTAGCTCTAACTGGGCATAAGTATTGTATAAAGAGTTCTGCAATCTGTGGGCTAATAGAGCCTTATCTGCCAGTGTAGAATAAACCATTTCTCCTGTCTGCTTATGTAATTCAATCTGGTCTTGAGGATGAATATCTTTTGCTAGTACCTCCAGATTGGTTCTAATGTAATCTGCAGCTGATTATGGCTGCTGTATAATAGGCCTGAAGTGACTGAGTGTCATCTTCCTTGCTTCTATATCATAGGCTGCCATTAGCCTCTACTGATTTGTCGGAGCCATTCTCATTAACTAGTTGTAAAGCTGAAACCTTATAGGCTCGTTTCTAGCTTTAATCTCTATGAATGCCTTCTTTATATCCGAGCCCCTTTGGGCCTGCTGTTGGGAGGATGAAACCTCCCCACCTGGTTGTTTTTCTTGCTCCTGCTGAAAGGAGCTGGACGATGTTTCTAAGATAAGAGGGATCTGCTGCTCAGAAGTCACCTCACCCCTGATGTTTCCCATGGTCTCTTCAGTTATTTCCTCCTCATCATAGGGGTTTAGCCTCTGCCTTTTTTCTCCTTGCTGGTCCGTGGATGTCCCTGTGGGTGTCCCATCTGTTTTATCCCTCTTTTTACCTCTTTCCTCATTGTGAGGAGTTTGTAGCACAGGGATTTCAGGTGCTTTTGTTTGTGTTAAAGGGATTTTCTCTTGACCCTTTTCCGGATTTGAGGATGGCTGCTCCTCCATTGTGCTTTGTTGTTCAGAATGTTCAATTTCTTTACCCTTTTCTGTTGATGATATGGCCTCTTTAGCAGGCTGCCTTGAAGTAGCAGTTGATGTGCTTGCTCCCACTGGTTGAGGCTGTGTGAAGGTGACCTGTGCAACATAATCCAGGTCAATTCTTTTCTCAATTTCTTTCATGTCCCTCTCTACTTTTTCTTCTTCAGTGAGCTCTTCATCATCCAAGGTGCCCTCTACCCATTTTGGTTGATTGGCATATTGTTCAATGTGGGGGAGTAGCTGGTGTACATATCCTGAAAGCCTGTGTTTAATTCTTCTAAGGCTTATGAAGTGTTCAGGGTCATATGGTGCCCAGTAGAAGCTCTGTTTCAGCATGAGTTCTTGTCCTAGCATGTTGTCTGCATCTTTCCATGCTTCTTCCATTTTGTTGAAAACAAAGGGACCCAATTGGTTTCTGATTTTAAGCTGTGCCTTCTTGTTTTTCCCATGGAAATGGGTCAAGTCTGCATTACTGAATTTCCTGAAATATTCCAAGGAAAAAAGTCTCATCGGGACATATCTTAGCAGCTTATAGGGAGACAACTCACACCCATAAATTCTTATTACTGTGTGGTTTTGGTAGAAGTACCAATCACCAATGTTGTAGCCCTTAGAAAGATGCAAGATCCTTTGCATTTCAACAGTAAGCCTGGTAGGAGGAGTCACCATCAATAGGCAAGTAGCAGGGTAAATGAATAGGTCAATAAACTCACCATATGTGTATGGAGAATGGTGGACTTCATGGAAAACTGAGGTCCAATAAACAACAGATCTCCTGTCTCCCTTTGGGTCTAATCTCCTGAGAGGAACCTTAAAACTATCTGGGTGATAGTAGAGCAGCAAGTGGTATATATAAGAAGTGTATTTAAACAATCTTTCTCTCTCCATCATCATGAATTGTTCATGTATCTTGTTTGCTATGAATGTGGCATAGTCATACATGACAGTAGGGGGCTGCCCTGGGGTGAATATGGTTAGGAGAAAGAATACAGTCTCATCCACAAATTATCCTGTTTTGCATCCTAAGATGTATGAAATCATGTCCGCCATGAGCTTGCCTGTTTCATTAAATGAAGCCTGATGATAGGGAGGAGGATGATCATATTGGCACTGTGGCTCCATAAACAGCTAACTAACTCTTGATATTTCTGCTTTGGAGAGCCTTGCACCCTGATCCAGCAAGAGTTTCATTATGAGGGGAACCAGAGTCTAAGGAGGCTTAAAGTTCAGCATTTCATTTATAGCTTGAGGAGTGATATAGAAGAGCACAAACCCATCTGGATTGAGAATTTCCCTCAGAGTGGGTTCATAATGTGCATGGCATAGGTGGATGAAATCAGGTAGCACGTTGACTTCTAGAAGGTAATAGATGGGCATGTTGGATTGCCAAATTCCTAGAATATCAGTGTTATTTCTGTGATTGTGTTTGAATTGGCCCACAACTTTGAGGTGAGAAGTAAGGCCCATCATATCTCTGATCTGAAAGTCTATGTCTGCTAATGGCATCCACTCTAAGTCCATATGTGGAGCATTTAAAGGAGCAATGTTCAAGGCTACTAGAGTCTCCATATCTGATAGTGCTGGTATGGATGGCAATGTAGGTGTCAAACAACAATAGGAGGTGGAATTTAAGCTCAAAGGATATTGACAACAGTATGAAAACTAAGTTTCTTTCCCAAACCAATTTCTATGTATTCAGTTTATGATGAATAACAAATTTATAGCCCTTTGACTGGGTTTTTCACACAATTTTGCCAAATCACAGGCTCTGTAGGAAGAACGCCGAGAGGATTTGTATTTGAATTTTTCCCAAAGGGGCAAGTCTGCAAAGGGAAAGGGAAACTAAGGGTTCCCCTTTAGGAAAATAGGTTGCAATTAATGAGAACAGGGCACTCGGGTAATTTAACTCAAAGTTTGAGCGATTTGTGGAGTTTGTGAGCGAATATAGACGAACAGAGTGTAGGAATAGATTGTTTGCAGAGGAGATTAGTTGAAACTTGCAAGTTTGCTATGAATTACCAGCTCAATAAGAAATGCCGAACAGGGGAGGATTGGTAGGAGTGAAAATGGAGATAAAATGCAGGTACCTTCGGCAATATTGAACAGAGAAGAGAAAAAATAGGGCATTCGGGTGAAATGCGGATAAATACCTCTTTACAGGGCGCTAAGGGCACTTGATAGGTACAGGTTGAGCTATGGAGCAGAATTGCAGGTTGACAGGCTGTAGAAGCTCCATGAGTGCAAATAGCGGAAAAACGCATGCACGTCTTTTACACAGCGAAAAACAGAAATAAACCAAAAATAGTCGTTTTCACGACTTTTAACCAAAATTTGGAAATTTGGTTCTTTTTGGCTCTTTCCTCGGATGACGTCATCATGACGTATTTTTTGTCGAGTAGCGGGTATGGAAGATGACGTGGCGGGTGACGTAGATGATGACGTCATCATGACACGGTGGCAAGGTGATGACGTCAGCGGGCGACATGGCGTAGGTACAACACAGTGGCAGGCAACGTGGCGGCAACGCCATGAGGTGACGTAGGCAAGCGGGGAGGGCGGTAAGCGGTTTGCGTCGGACCGCTTTTGGTATGGGAGTGGTATGTGTCAGGGGCGGCCCGATGCAATAAGAGGCCGACAGCTGTCCCGGTGTACGACAGTGAAACCGTCGACCATCGGGTACTATCGAATCGCTACGAAGGGGCGCCCGATATTCATTAGGGCCGTCGGATCTGGGAGGACCGATCCTACGGTGGACGAGGGGGCAACATGACGGGGTTTAGTGGAAAAGCGTGCCTGATAATGGTTAATTATTTGCGGCCTGCGGGTGGCTAAAACCTTAGGTTTTGGGTTAAATGTTTTTATGGCGTGGGACTATGGTTTTTCATTAATCGGACATTAATAAAATCCAAATGCAATGCGTGCGCGGGGTATGGTATAGTTTTATGTGCGGGGGGGTTTAATATGGCTATTTATTTAACCAGAAGTTAAATAAATCCCAAGGGTAATGAACATAGAGGGGCTAACAATGGGTCTCAAATGGACCTAGTGTTTCCCGACTTGTGTTTATATAGCTATAGTTGCCATGGGGATGAATATTTAGTATTTTTGGGGTTTTTATATAGCTTCTTGTAGAATAGGGGGAGGGGAAATGATTTAGGGAGCTAGATAATAGGGTTAGGTGTTAATATGGAATGAAAAGGAAATGGATGTATGCTAAGTTTATAGAATGGAGACTTAAGCACAGGGAAATGAATGGATTGTGTAAAGATTAATTTTACACAAGAAATGTGGCTTCTTTTCACTAAGTCAACTCATATGTCAACTTGGTTTTTAACAAGAATGGAGTGAAAATGGACTTTTTGGGCAGATCCCAAGGTCCTTAAGGGGATGTTAGTGAATGATTTATGAGGAATGAAAGGGGAAGTTAGTCATGATTCCTTGTTGTACCACCAAACAACTGCCATGGTACCAATGCCATAAGTGAGATAAGTGTTTCTTGACAAGACCATAAGTGATTACCAATCTGCTTCTGCAACCTCAAACTACCTACCCAGCCTAATAGACGTAACATTTTTTTCTTCCTTTGCATTGGGTGCACTTGAACTGGCAAACCCTGATTATCCCTTTTTCTTTTCACTGCCCTCCTATCTAAATGTACCCTTATCTCTTCCAAGGGCCCAGATTAAGCAGTTGGGCTCCTTAAATTCTCTACCTAGCTAGCCATCTGCCAAGTTTGAACTGTTTGGACAGGTATTGCTTTCTCTATTCTACAACAACATTTTAAACATGGCATGGTCCATATTGAACTGTTTGGCCATCCATCAAATGAAATGAGCAGCAGTACCTCCACATGGTAATCTTGCAAAATGAAATAGCAGTGGCATTTTAACTAGCCACTTTCCTGGTCTTTGGTTTGAGGTTCATTTTCATTATTTCTTTTGACCAATTGATTTTCTTGCCTTTTGATTATTCTTTTAAGGCATACCCTCTTTTCATCTTTTAAGTTTCTTTGCCTATATACAAAATATGGAACCTCTGCAGCATGCAGGGATGAACATGTTTAGCACTTCCACTGTTAATCATGAAAAATGAAACCTATTGGTATAGGAATCTAACAGGCTCCAGTATTGCAGCAATAATGTTGCAACTCCTGGGACTCCCTTCTCTAATTTTATCAGCTCGGTAGTTCGTAACAAACTTGGAAGCGACGGTGCTGTATCCACAAGTACTAGCTCTTGCTGCGGCTATCACTTGGTCAGCTGACACAAGTCTGCTAGGAGCTTAAGCCAACTTCTATGAGCTCTTAGAAGAAGCTTTTTAACTGGGATGAAAGCTAACTCAAAGAAAGCTAATCTACTTGCAGAAAGAAATTAAAAAGCTGAAAGGAAATACAAACCCTAGCAAACCCTAATTTTACCAGCTACCCTACTGATGCAAGAAAGAGGATGCAAGCTACTAAAAGAGATGTCATTGACTTCTAGGAAAGTAAAATGCATGTGCCTAAGCTACTTCTGTAGTAAAATATGAAGAAAACATTTTATTTTGTATTTTTGAATAAGTTGTCAGAACTATCATGCATGTGCTTTCACTGTTTTTGACTGTGCAGAGGTGGATTGGCGAGAGAAAATGCTTGCAGGAGGTTGGGAAGGTTCGGAGAGGGCCTAAAGGGTCCCTAGCACCCTTCTAGAGAGTTTCACAGAGTTTTATTATCAAGAAACTGCTTTCGTGTGCTTCTACAGGAAGTCTGCAGGGGTTCTACAGGATGTTCTGGAATTTCTACAAGATGTTCTGTAATTTTCTACAGGATGTTCAGAAAGGGGATTTTGGAGCATTGATGGAAGAAGAAAGGTGAAGGAGTGGGCATGGAGGTGAGGTAAGGGTGTGAGGAGGTCCAGGACTTGGTGAATGGAGTTGAGGAGTGGCGATGATGGTTGGATTTGTTCAAGGAGGGGTAGAGTAATGTTGCACAAAAATATGGGAATTTAGGGCAAAGCGAGCAAATGAGGTAAACGTAAGGCAAGAATCTGGGTTGGAGGATGGAGCAAGCGGGATTGATGGAGTACGGGCAGATGAAGAAGTATTACAGGTGCTCTGCAAGTTATTTTTCAAACTAAACAAACAAAGACTTGGAAAATCAAGGACCTAATTACTTTGACCTAATATGACTTAGATAACAGCAAAGAAAATGAACAAAAGTTTATTTGCAACAAAATCATGTGAAGTAAGTATGCAACTAAGCAATCATGAACCTAAGCATGTAACCACAATTGATATCAACTTCGGCAAATGAGAATCTAACACTAATAATTGCATGGTAAAGCAAAGACAATGTTTTTGGTGGCAGCAAGGACACCTTAGTCCCAGCTCATGATCCCACTGAGGGAGAGGTGAGATCCGAGGTGCTTGATAGCCTTTTTCTGAAGATCTTCCCTGTTATTAACCTATCAAATCAATATGAACATGAAAATCCTTTTTAATCATCAAAAACAACCTAAATAACAAAACAAGATTTAAATTTAAATAGCAGATTTTATTCTAAGAATGCAGCAAAAACACATAAAGGTAAACAAAGGAGGTACTGGGCACTTGGGTTGGGCCCAATCCCAAGAGCTACAGCCTCCTGAGAAAGATTAGAGCTGGTACAAAGCTGGATTCATCTTTATTGCTCAAGAAATAATAGTTACATCAAAAACTGTTTACAAGAAAAAGCTGGAAAATGTGCTGAAATGCAGAGCTAACCTACTGCCTAAAGAATGACTAAAATCGAACTGCTAACTAGCTAACTTCTGCCAACAAAGTGACTAACTGAAATGAGGCCCTAAGCCTTCTTATTGTACAAATTTAGGACCCCAACAGTCCTCCTAAGCTTTAGGGACTCGGCTGCCAAAACTTGCAGTTAACAACAACTTTACTAGCCCTTGCTCGACTGCCCTTGTGATAATTGATGTGGTGGCCCTTGAACTCCGAGCTGATGGTCGAGAATTTGAAGTAAGAGCCCATAAATGAAGGGGACACCTTCCTACAAATCCTCTTGCTTGTTCTTCCACGAATTTGGCTGCCAATGCTCATTAAAACCTTTGATTTTATCTCAAAATTGACAAAAAAAATTGCACAAAGCACCCATTAGACTTGTTGGCATAATGACTAGCCCAATTCACTCTATTAGCATAAATATAATAAAAAACATGCAATAAACTAATGAGAATGGTGGATTAAGTCGAATTAGGAGGCTAAATGAGCTCATATAATTATCCATTTTTGGGGCTCATCAACAGTCTGAAAGCAAGGTCTGTTTTTGACTAACACTGGGATCTGGAAAGCCATTTGATGAGGAAGACGAGGTGTACTATTTTCTAAATCGGAGATTATAAGATTGGAATCCTGAATATCAACAGCTCCTGTTGCAGACAATAGCGAGTTACGCTGTGCTGGACATGATTGCAGCACCTCCAAAGCCAACATTGCTGAAGGGGATATGGCTAAATCTTCAACAATGTTATAGTTCTGAGCAGCTCTCGCACGTGGATTGAAAGCTGACTTCCGAAGTATACCTTTAGCAGGCGGTTTGATTATTAAGTCTGGATTAGGTTTCTCGATCTGTAGCAAATCAGAACCAGAAGGAGTTGAAGTTGATGGGTTTGAACTGGAAGATTCTGGTTCCTTACCACCAACAGGATTCTTACTTCCATAATCTTGCGATCGCGTCGTAATCCTGACATGGGAGATCATCATAATTGGTTCTTCTGAGGCATTAAAGGAAGAACCTGTCATTTTACTATATTGACTAGGAAAATGATCCTTCAAGACAGCAGGCGTTTGAGAACCTTTGACGATTTTCGAAACCTCAGCTCGTTGTGGACAATCTCTTGTAAAGTGCTCCTCGTCGCAGATGAGACAAGGGTATGAAGTTTACATTTCTCGTCAGTAGATTCAGTTTTTTCTGGTTTCTCTTTTGTGTTTTGTTTATTTTTCTTCTTCCCTTTCTTTTTACCGCCGGATTTTGATTTGCCCGTAGAAGATTCTACGACATGAATATCGGCAGGAACTTCAGCGAAAGCTTCTCCTATCCGGGAATCTTCTTACTCTTGGTGTTAACTGAACCAATCATACCATCAACAGCATGAGACCCTGAAGGAGTTGCAGTTATTTGATTTTGTTTGGGAAGATTGGGGATTTTTTGTGTGTAAAGTACCCGACTGCGTATAAATGAGGTCAAGGTACTGAGCCTGAGCAATTACTTGCTCCTCAGTAACTACTCCTACCTTAGCTACATCCTTAGTGATTTTCGGTAATAATGATTTAACAAACTATTCTGCCAAAATTTGATCCGAGATAAAAACTTTCACTAAACGTCGTCGACGTCGCCATTCATGAATATGGTCTGAAATATATGTAGACGTTGGCTGTTTTAATGAAGTTAATAATTCTGTGCCATTGTCATACCTGACAGGCAACTAAAAATGAGTTAAGAATGAAGTAGCTAACTGACTAAAATTATAAAAAGAGCTTCATGGTAACTCAATGTACCACTTAGTCGCGAGACCAATTAGAGTGTGTTGAAAAAACCGTAAGTGAATTGAATCATCTATAATGGAATTTGATGCACACCAGAGGTGATAAGTCATCACATGATTCCACGGATCCTCTCCTGGTTTACCCTCAAACTTTGGGATATCATTGGGCAACTTATTAGGCATTGGCGGCCAATACGGAAGATAATAAATTGGATCGTTCATAAGGCGTGACAAGTCAGGTAAATCCAAAGTTGCGATAAACAATAACTGACGGTTAGGGTCTCGAAAAGCTTGGGTCACAAGACCAGCTCCAGGAGGAGGATATCCAGGATAACCTGGAATTGGATTTGCATTGGGAATATTATATCCTCCCGGAGAAATAGGATTAACTGGACCAAACTGGGGTTGTTGAGATTGAGGTTGTTGATATGTATACCCAGGGTATGGTTGATACTGATAAACTAGGTTTTGCACAGTAGGACCGTATTGATACTGTCCCTGGTACGGTTGATAAGTAAATTGTGGTTGACTTGTGACAACCGTACTTGGACTAGGTTGTCCTACAGGCATCTGAACCGAAGTCTGAATTGTAGGTCCAGACTGGGGTAAAGAAGTCTGAGGATTTGATACCGGAACAATAGAAACCGGAGCTGTCGATACTCTAGAAGTAGGTGGGGTAGATTGAATGGAAGCTGCAGTAGTTGCAGCAGTCGTTTGAGGCGAAGTTCGAGGTGAACTAGGCCCAGGCTAATGAACTACACCAGGTGCAGAAGTTTGAATAGTAGGCTGGATGGGTTGATGGGTTGAACCATAAACCAAAGGTTGTCCAGATTGAGATGACAACTGCACATTGGGTTGCAAAATCTGTTGAGTTTGAGATGGATCCAACACCATATTTATTTCGGGGTAAGGACCCATAACAGGTTGAGCATATGGAGGACCATAACCAGGTTGAGTGTAGGACTGATAATTGAAAGGTACATTTCCAGCTCCTTGAACAAATGGTTGATCAGAAGGTGGTTGGAAACCTTGAGATGGGTACTGACCTTGAGGTTGATAACCTTGAGGCACATACTGAAACTGGGGTTGACCTTGAGGTACGCATTGATACTGGGGTTGACTTTGAGGCATATACCGAGTTTGGGGTCGATCTTGAGGCATATATTGTCCCGAAGGTATCTACTGACCTTGGGGTTGCCCCCCAGGCAATATTTGATTACCTTGAGGTTGCCCCCCAAGCGGTAATTGACTACCTTGAGGCTGCCCCCCAGGCGGAATCTGACTACCTTAAGGCTGCCCCCCAGGCGGAATCTGACTACCTTGAGGTTGCGGATTTGGAATAGCACCAGACATCATAAGAATTTCTTCTACACTCAACGGTTGAGTTCCGTTATGACCAATTGATACCCCATGTTCGATGAGTTGAGGAAACACTCCTAAAAAAGTACCAGAAACTGACTGATACCCAGAAGGAACATAAGGACCGCCATATAAAAATGTTTCTGGATTTTGGGAAAACACGGATGACTGGTTTGACATATTCTAAGGAGGATAATATCCCCTGGGCGTAGGATGAAAATGAATACGAGGTGGTGAAGCAGCGAGACCCAGATTTTCTAAAAAGTTCGTCAAAGATACGTACCAAGCGTCACTTCGAAAAGGACTGTAGAAGATAGATTCACGCTCCCTAAATTCTAAAGTTGGTTGATTTTCAAGGAGAGTTATATCTTCGTCCGGAGTAACAAGTTCTTCAATAGAAATTAGTCCAGAAGGAAGATTCTGGGTAATGACACTTCCTACCCTGGGTGAACCAGGACCACTAGAAACTGGAGAAGCAAATCCTGAGGATGGAGTAGCAGCAGGTTCAGTTTCAGGTTCAGAAATTTCAGGTTCCTCAACTAATTCACCAGTAGAAGAAAAACTACCAGTAACTTCGAAAAATGAAATTGGTTCAGAAATATACTCTATTGCTAGAACTTGATAATCAGGGTGAATAATTAAAGATGATTCTTCGGCCTTTGGTGACCCAACTCTACTTTCACTAGGTGTGACAAGAGCTCTTAGCCCTTCAAGTTGACTTGGTGTATATTCGGGAGGCTGCCCCTGAAGTCTACGGGATTGTCTCGGTAATTCAGCCACAATTAATTAATTAATTACTTCACGCGAAAACAAAGAAGATCTCAAGAAAACCACCTAAAGTCTCTAAAGAACCAAACAATTGAATCACACACCTAACAATTTAAGAGTTCAAACCACACACAAACAGTATCTTTCCGTATCGAAAATACTTGTTGGTGATGAAATCCAATGTCACAGAATTCAATACAGAAATAGTGGTTGGAACAGTTACTCCGACAACCTGCTTAATGAAACAGACTAGCACAAGTTTCTCCACAAAAACGTCTCGAGTGAAGATAACCCCCCAGAGAGTCCAAGTGAGTCTAGTCGACGTCTGTTCCAGGTACAGTGGAATCTTCCCTCCACCATCACCTTAGGAAAGAATCCTATAGATTATGGCCACTAAGGTTACCAACAGAAACAAAATATACCCAGGGGAGCAGTCTATGATCCGATACTTACGCAAGGGCAGAGTAACAAAGCTCAATTCCCTTGAAGGCTCCTTGACATAATCCAAGGTTTACCAACAAGTGACCCTAGGCTCCTCGACTATGGTCAATCCGAGGTTTACCGTTTTTAATACGTGAATATCTGCTATTGTTCCCAATGAGGAAGGATTGATTACCTCACTGGTTCAGATATGGTCTCGTGCTTGACTCCTTTAGGAGGAGTTTCCCAGAGCATACATGTAACAATTGGAATTTTTCCTACCGCAAGATCGACTACTTGTTTGTTTTACTGTCTTTGAGAGTTAACTAAAACCTATTCCAAGACACTAGCCTAAGCTATGTTGGTGATAAGAGCCCTAAAAATAAAAAGATTGCTAGATGAATTTTAATTAAGTGTTATTTTTATTGGTTGTTTCTTAAGTCAAAAGGTATGGAGATGAAACTTTGTGGTGTGAAGACTCGACTCCAAAAAACACTAAAAAAATGCACCTAAGATGATAAACAATTATTTTCCTTTTCAATGAATCTCTAGCTAAAGGAAGAGTTGAGAATGCAATTTCTTAAAAAACAAAACTTTCCTTCAACATATAAACGAAAAGAAAAACTTTTTGTCTTTTTCAATACACTCAAAACAAAGCTACTAATTATGCTCACAAAATAAATCCCTTTTCGTTTCAACACTCAAAACTATAGAAAACAACTTTTTCAAAAGAGAAACTAGAATTTCTAGAAAACACACTCAAAACTATGAAAATTCTAATCTTGAGATCTAATTTCTAAAAACTAATTGAAATAAAAGCTTCAAATGTTTTTGAGGATGTTTTTACTTAGTTATTCAGCAAACTAAGGATTAATTCGTTCAGAAAAATAAATCAATAAAAAAACACCCAGCTATATTTTTTATAAAAAATGAAATTCACAACTTATGACCAAGTTCGTTCAAAGTTTTGCAAAGAGAAACAAAATTTATTTCTCACCAAAGGAAAATCTCACAAACCAACCAGACTTATCAAGAAGACAAAAGATTCTAGGGTGATCTAAGGTTTCTTAGGCTTCTAAGCTTTAAGTCACTACAAAGACTGAGTGAAGACCAATCCAAACATGCAAAAACTTCCAGAAATTCATCCAAAACACAACACTAATGGAACTTACTTATGAGAGACTTTTGACAGGATATATGCAGATCTGGGCAAAGGGTAAAAGTAATAAAAAGAACCTAAACTAAACTGCATGAAAAGATTTTAGGATTTTCAAAAATTTTGATAGGGTCCGCAGGCCTCTGGTAGAACCAGGTGCGGTACCGCTATGTGCAGTAAAGTAACAGTGTGGAGAGGTCCGCACTGTAACTCAAACAGAACGTGCGGAGAGGTCCGCACTGTAACTCAAACAGAACGTGCGGTTGTAAAAATTTCTAAAAAACAAAAAATCAATCCAGATCTTAAAAACTACCCAATCCCACACACATCAAGCAAAAACCAGAAACCAAAAATCAAGTTTCTCAGATAAAAGATAAAAGAAAATTTAAACAATCAAATCCCCCCCCAGTGGAGTCGCCAATTTGTTAAGCGGATAAATCGTTCTTGTGAACAAGACCGATCTCCCTAGTATCAACTGATATCTAACAACAATCAGGATAAGCAAATCTACCTTTCTCTAAACATATCGTGATTCATCAATAATAATATAAACCTTAAAAAAAATAAAAAAATAATTAATTACACAAAACATTAACATGAGGAATTATAAATAAATAACATAATATAATAGAACTTATTAAAATAAAACTTATTAATTAATTTAATCAATTAAATAAAATAACATATAACTAATCTCACATTTCAATTTTAATTAATAAATTAGCAATATAATAAACTTATTATATCAATAATAATATAAACCCATTAAAAATTAATTACACAATACATTAACACGAGGAATTATAAATAAATAACATAATATAATAGAACTTATTAATTAATTTAATCAATTAAATAAAATAACATATAAATAATCTCACAATTTAATTTTAAATTAATAAATGAGCAATATAATAAACTTATTATATCAATAATAATATAAACCTAAATAAAAAATTAATTACACTAAACATTAACATGAGAAATCATAAATAAATAACATAAAATAACAAGTAGAAAATATAATTAGTAACAATAATAATGAGGGCAGAGATAGTAATATATTCAATAAACATAATATGATATTAATTAGGGAATTAATTAGAATAAGAGTAAATAATATTAAATAGTCATATAGTCGGCTAAACAGTCTTTACAACCCTCCTATTCCATATTTATCACACGCTTTTCTTTTCTTTTCTCTGTAAATCAATCCTGATGATGAGTCTTGGTCTAGACTCGAAACGTCGACAAATGAAAAGATGAACACTGTGGAATATCCGAATTCCTCTCAGAAACCACACCACAGTAATCTACAAACCAAGGTGTTTTGGACCCTACCTTAAGTCCAACGTTTGTTTGAGGCAGCCTTGCTCCAACAGCTTCAAAGAGTTTCCTTTTAATAACCTGCAAACACAAACAAGCACACATCAAAGAACACCTGCATAGCTAATATAATAAATCATGTTCATCATAGTGATCAAGGAGTCTATGAAATAAACCATAAAACACAGCTTATTGAGAAAAATAAACTTGATTATATTAACATTGAAATAGAAGAACTTTACAACCTTGGTGCCTTGATGCTGTACAAGCTCTTCCCAGGGTCCAAACAGGAACCTTCTCTACTTTGACAAGCCTCACTCTCTTCCAAATGAGATCAAAAGGTAAGTGATCTTTCCTCTCAAAAGCTCAATTAGGAAGACTAAGTTCCAGCAGCATTTACCCTAAAAAGTATTTAGCTTTTCAACCTCCCAAGTAACCAGCCCAAAGCTTCAATTTATAGTGCAAAGGAAGGAGGTTACAGGTCAACCATTGAAGGGATAGAGTCCTCCTTCAAGGGGATAAGCTCCTCACATTAAGGGGTTAGCTCCTTAAGGAATGGGATGCATGAACCCTCAAGGAGCGAACTTGCCAGCGCAAGTTTCCCTCTAGAAGCTTCCAGAAATGACTCAAAGTGAGTTTTTAAGAATATAATTTCGCCTTTTTGACTTTTACAGGGGTTCACACTCATCAACACAGAGACAGAGCGGTCAGGTGCGCTGGGGACATGACCAATGGGTGCGGTACCGTAGGTAATGCTAAGAGAAAGTGGAAACCAGGATTTTAGAGATTTTTAAGGTCTTTCTCTTATTTTCAAGGCTTGATATGAAGAACTGAGGTTTAAGACTTGGGAAGGAGGTAAGTATGAGTGGTGATAGACTCATATTGATTGCAAAAAGTCATGGTGACAATTTTTGTGCAACACGAAGTTATTGACTCCATAGCCCAATGGACGAAGGCACTCCCTGCTTTCCCAGAGATCTGTAATTCTTGGCACCTCCAAGGAGCTACCATCCCCATTGGAGCCAATGTTAGTGTCGGTATCTTCATCCTTCCGTCAGAGATCAAAATCTCTTGTTGCATTGCATATTAGGTGTTTCGCTCAGTCAGCTACATTCCATTAGGAGCATGGATCATCTGATGGTAGTGACTTGTTGTACATTTTCCCTCATGTCCTTTACCTACTGGCCGATTTCCATTCATCAAGATCATCTGTAGTCACTTTTTGTCTTTAAATTTGCAAGAGTCATTTCTAGGGTTTCAGTTTCATTAGGTCTAGGGTTTCATCAAAAAGGTCTTCAAAATGTTCAATAACGGTCAGTAGGCACATGAGGAGGTTTAATAAAGTTCCAGTACCAATAAATTTCATAATCAATCGCTCAGAAATGTATTTTTCCTCAAAACCCTGTTTTGAGGAAAAACATAGTATTTTAGGTTTTTGTTGTATAAATTGATGTAATTTCAGTTCTTTCATATGTAAATAACTTCAGTGGCAACCCTGGTCACCTTGCCAAGCTTCAACAACTCCATCCCCTACAAGGCAAACAAAAAATCAAATCATTCAGTTCATCAAAGGCAAAAATAAAGTAAACTGCCCAAAAAACAGAGTTTAAAAGTAAGTCACAATGCAAACATTACAAAAGTGGGTTTTATGAATGAAAAATCAAAATCTCTTGTATATAAATCATTTGTTCATGTTCAAAGAGCTCATTTGCATTCAAAGAAGAAACAGTGAGCAAGAGAAGATCGTGTTGGAGAAAGGGAGCAAGTTTGAAGCAAAACTGTGCAAGTTCAAAGGTGCGGCGCATACAAGTGGTGCAGCGCATTGGGCCGCCCTCCACAGTGTTAAATTTATATTGGCGTGGCGCATACAAGAGGCGCGGGGTGTTGGGTTTGTGGCGCGGAGCATAGAGCTGCCAAGCCCGATTTCATCATAAACTCCCTCAAATTGCCAAAATTGCTTAAATCTTCTAGTGTGCAAGTAAGTCAAGCCCTTTTCCTTGCTAGTGAAAGAGTTTTTCTTAAAAATTTATGGTGGTTTAGCGTGAAAAAACTCAAACCCTACTTCCTTGGAGTTTCTCAAAAAAACGATTGCCTAAGGTTTGCATTTGTCATTTTGCTGCCAAGTCCACTCCACCATTCCCTTACTCTTTGACTCCTCCATTTATTTTTCAATTCATCCACTCATTCCCTAACTCTCATATTCCGAAAAAACAAATCATTCACCCCTATCCCCAATTCCCATTTTCCCAAATCCTAAACTACAAAATCCCTAAACCCTAATTGCTGTCCCTAAGCTTACATATTATTACCTAATCCCCTATTTACCAAAAAACCTGTCATAACATTCCCAAAACCCCTCATACCCTCTCCCTCCACAGTCCCTCATACATTCTTACCCTTGGTGGCTGAAAACTAAAAACACCATAAAAATCTTCATACTCATTAAGAAAACTTACACACTAGCAAACATGGAGTCTGATCCTTCATATGACCGAGATGAAGAGACACACAATGACTCTCCTACAAAAATACATGCACCAAGGAGGCCTCACAAGGGTGGCAAACATATACGAGAGAAGCTGAAACGACCCAACTAAAACAGTGAAATGTCCCAGCTAATTTTTTATTTATTTTTTTAACAGCAATTACAACCGGAAAACAGACACATTAAGATTTCAATTTAACCAACACATACATTACTGATGTTCATTCAGGAAATAACACCACATTTATATGCTTTAAATCTAAGATCAAGAAATAAGAATTACACGTGTACCGTACACCGAAGAGGCGCGATTTCGCTTGATCGGTTGTCGCGGGTAATTCCTTGTCGCTGGTCCGTCTGTGAGTATATGATGCCACACTTGATCCGAACAAGACCCACCGGTTAACCTTCCAACCTACTCCTTGGGTACTCTTCTTCCCCACGGACCCCCGAGCTGCAATGGGGTTGTACAATGGAGGAAGAGTCTAGCTGGCAGAGGAGAGCAACCGTAGCTCGTGAGTCCCCTCTCTAAAACCCTCTACCTCACCAAATTCACTATAGCTTCGTAGTCACTGCCTTCACAAATGTCATCCATCCAACAATAGGGTTCCCCCCCAAAAGTCCTTTGTACCATGGCCTGTCCTTTCTTTTATAAGATTTCTCATAAATGACACTTGGCATGTCATGCATAATTATAATATTTTTCCTTTTTAATAGCTTGATTATTCACCCACCCATGTGTCATTCTCTCATCAAGGGTCACCCAAAATTATTTACTTATCTTTTTAATTAAAACTAATATTTTCCTCACTTCACAAGATTCCTATTTCTACTCCTAGATGTCTCTTTATTCCCCCCTTTTATTCCTTAAATTGTGTTTATTACTTGGAGTCAATTAATGAGTCAAGATTTTATCCCCAATCTACTTCCTACATTAACTCAGGTTATCTCTTAGAGGGATATTCTTATGCTGGTTGATGCCACATGGAGCTTCTCTACATTTCTCTAAATTTAATTTATTTTCTTATTTTAATTCATCTTCCTCTTTTCTTAATTAAGTTTAACTGGTTTAGGATTAATATTTATCCTTACAATATGTTTGCCTTCCCCTTTTTTCTAATTAAACCACCTAATCTACCTAGCATTTTCCATCATGGGGAGGGTAGAATTTTTAAGGTACTCTATTTATTTCTTCCTATGATCCTTCTTATTCCAAGTTTTATTTTTGATTTAATTTCCTTGGTTTCCAATCATCATTTTCCCTTGATGTAACTTTACCTAGTTTTCATTCCTTACTTACATTTATTTATTATTATTTATTTTTAATGATTCCAAGGGTGCCAAGTTTGGTTGTGCCCTTCAAGAACTTCCCTGGAAGTTCCAAGGGTGCCACACCTAAAAGTTTAATTGTGATGCCAAGGGTGCCAAGGTTGTCGTGCCCTTCAAGAATTTCCCTGAAATCCCAAGGGTGCCACACCACTTGCCCTTCAAGCATCCAGTGACTACGAGGGGAAATATCGTGCAACGTCATAGACCACTATCATCTCTTATGTTTCCTGCTATAGTGAGACTAATGGTGTCGGGGATCAAGGAATCTGCCTTGATGCGCGCCCCCCAGTAGGTTCCTCATGAGCGACCCAACTTTGGGACCTGCCCTCATGGCATCCTGATCTTCAAGGCGGAGGTGTTTCAACCCTTCCATCCCATGTCACGGCGGGAGTGCTAGTGGGTGAGATCAGGGACTCTGTCCCACCCCTCCCATGTAGTTCCATCCACCTGTACAACCCCATCACCCATATGTGAGTTCATTCGGTCAAGCAACTAATCTGTGCCTGTAACCATTAACATATCATCAGAATATAGTTAAACATATATGGCAGATTTCAAGATCGACTTAGACTTTAAAAGATAAAATAATATGAATTTTCATCAAACCAGTTGTCATCGACATGTCATATGCGAGCACCTCTAATTGTTTCCTGCCATACTCAATAATCATTAGCAACAAGGTTTCTCACTGTTAGTCATTATCATAATAGCATCATTTACAATTTCTGGTCATTCACATCATTGTCCATTGTAAGCCTGAACTAAAGAAAGTAGGTAACATCGGGGACACATCCCTCATGTCTATCATCATTAATCATAAATGGAAACATACTTATTCATTAAGCTACCCACATCGTAACATCAAAGCAATATACCGATTCATCAAATTTATCATCATTATGCTTTTAGTAGAGCGCATACATATTCTTTACTACCCACATCATAAGTTCAAATAAAGACCAAACTTAATTATTTAATGATGCAATCATCGGGACACTGATAGATAAGATATATAACCCTTCATGCTATCATAATATCAATGGAAAGCATTCATAAACATCGCAACCATGAATATCTCAAATAATAGTGTCATGTGACCGGATCCTCAACCCGGGGTCCTCAAAGAATAAATTGTGTAAGATAATGTCATATAAGGGTCAGGAAACTAGAGTGGGCACTACAGCAACCGAATGTCGCTAAGCCCCATTGAGCTAGATAATGAATCCATTCATTCAGATTGTGTGGTTTCTTCCTTCGATTCACTTAATTGGGTAGACAAATCATTGGATTATGGTATGTCTTCTGATACTTTCTCGCATGTATTCCCTACGGATGAAAGCATCATGGAGATGATGATGTCGGATGATGCATTCTGGGAAAAACATCACCATCATTCCTCGTTAGCTGATTCCATTGAGGATAGTCTTAGTAATATATACTCACCCAATTTTTTCGAGCTCTTTACAAACTTGTGTCTATTCATGAGGTCTATTTGGAAAAGAACCTCTCAAACATCAAAGAGAAGATACCACTTGGTATTTCCATTAAGCTAGGTGTTGTAAAAAATATACACATTGGAGCATATTGTTCTCCATTTGAGATCGAGAATTATCAAGCCCTTTTTTGTGAGTTCTGAGATGTATTTTCCTAGACCTATGAGGAGATGCCAAGTATTGACCCAAATATAATTGTACATGAAATTATGATGTATCCTAAGCCTCCATTCGATCCATCCCAAGAAGGTTGTTGGCATTAAGGTTGAACTTGAAAAGCTTCTTTGAGTTGGTTTCATATACCCCATTCCTTTAATTGATTGAGTATTGAATGTAGTTCCTGTCATGAAGAAACAGGGCACAATTCAAGTGTCCATCGATTATCGGGACGTAAGTCATGCATGTCCAAAGGACAATTATTCCACCTTGTTTATTAATCATGTTTTTTATGATTTTGTTGGCTACAAAATTTATTTGTTTATGGATGGATTTTCAGGCTATAATCAAATCAACATTCTCCCAGCATACCAACCTAAAACTACTTTTATCTGTCCCTGGGGCACTGTCACCTATACGAAACTCTCATTCGCTTTAATTAGTGTTGGGGCCACATTTCAACTTCCCATGGATTATGCTTTTCATGATATCAAACACATCATTCAACCACATTTGGATGACATCCCTGCTCACTCCAAACATCATGTTGATCACCCAATGCATCTTCGAGCTATTTTTCTTTCTTGTATCATTATAATATTTGGCTTAACCCACAAAATGTGTGTTTTGTGTCAATTTTGGTTGACTTCTGGGCTTTGTCATATCAAAACAAGGAATTTGTATCGATCCATTGAAATTACAGGCGATCGTTTATTTTCCTACAACTTCTTCACTCGTTCAACTTCAAGGAATCCAAGGGAAAGCTAACTTCCTGTGAAGATTTGTCCCTAATTATGGTGAGTTAACAAAAGGATTCACTTGCTTGTTGAAAAAAGGGATTTCCTTCCATTGGGACAACGCGGCTCAAAAGGTGTTTGATGCCTTTAAACATGTACTGGTTCAGGCATCTCTTCTATATTCCCCTGATTATAAGTGCGACTACTTCATGTATCTTGTTACTGCCATTTCTACTATAGCAATGGTAATTGTCCAAGAAGATGATTTAGGAACTGAACATCCCATTTATTATATGAGTAAGAATCTTAACAATACTGAGATTTGATATTCCCACATAGAAAAGTTGGCTTTGGTAGTCGTTCAAGCCGTCCAAAAGTTTCACCATTACATCTTGCTTCGGAAAAATATGGTCCATTTAGATTGCAACCCTATGACATACATTTTGTTTGGGGGAAAGTACTCAAAATGGATTGTCATTCCGCAAGAATTTGACCTAGAGTTCATCAAATCCAAGTCAAAAAAATCCCTGGTTTTTGCAGAACTAATATGCAATCTTCCTTCCCCTGATTCAGAATCTACATCTGAAGATTCTATCCCTAATGAGTTGTTGTTTTTTATCTCATCATATGACCCATGGTATGGAGATTTCTTTATTTATCTCCAAACCCTAACTTTCTAGTCTAATACCTCTTGCTTTGAGTAATGACGTATTCGTTACCAAGCCCAAAATTACATCATCACCACTGACACCATTTACCATCGTGGTATCGATATGATTTTATGAAGATGCCTTGCACTTGAAGAGGATAAGAAAGTCCTCAATGAATGCCACTTGGGTGCATGTGGTAGAAATTTATTTGGTTATGCTAAGACCCCTAAAAAATTACGTGATGGTTACTTATGGCCTACCATCTTTCACGATTGTATCCTTGTTGTCCAGAAGTATCATGTGTGTCAGATATATGATCATAAGGCCCATGTTGCACCTGCTTTATTGCATCGCATTATCGTTATTGGTCCTTTTTCAAAATGAGGTATTGGCTTTATGACATGTAACCCTCACTCAGCCGAGGGGCATGGTTATATTATTGTCACAGTTGATTACTTTACTAAATGGGCCGAGGTGATGCCTACATTTAGCAGCACCAGATAAATGGTTATATACTTATTTTTCAACCACGTCATCACATATTTTGGTGTTCCAAGAGAAATAGTTACAGATCGCAGAAAGCATTTCTGGAATCATATTATGAACGAACTAATTTTTAAGTTGGGACTTTCCCATGAAAGTTACAAGTTGAGGCCATCAAAAAAGTTATTAAGATGATGCTTCAACACATGGTATGGGTCCAAAAATTAGAATGAAATTTGCTCCTTTACACTTCTTTGTGGGTGTATTGAACTTCAATCGGGACTGCTACCGAATTTACACCCTTTCAATTGGTATATGGTCTGGAATTTATCCTCCCAATTGAATGTTTAAATTCCATCATTGAAACTAGTTATTGAACTTCTTCCTGCCACATCCATAGAGGAGGAGCGTCTTTTACATCTGACTCATTTGGATGAAACCCGACGCGATGCTGCTATAGCTAAAGAAGCTCATAAAAGACGCATCAAGGTGTAGTATGACAAAAGTGTCAAGCTTGATGTCTTCTCGAAGGGACACCTTGTTTTGTTATATGACCAGGAGTCTGATAAGTGAGGTTTAGGAAAGTTTCAACCCATGTGGTTAGGTCAATACATTGCTAAGCAAGTTCTTGGAAAGGGGGCCTACAAGTTAGTAAATTTTGATGTAATTCCCCTAGCACAACCTAGAAATGGGTTTGTTGGATTGTGTTATATTCTTTCCATGACTAGCCACCCTAGTTAACGAGGGGGTTAGAGGTGGGGTGGAGCCCCCCCTTCATTGCATTGATCGCATAGTAGGGGGGTCACAAGGGGTTTGAGGGGGGTGGTTAGCCTCCCTCTGCGAGGTCGAAGACAACGCCCTGTGGAAATTTTTTTTTGGACCCTATATTAGGTAGGGCAAACCTACCTATGGTTTTGTGCATGGTTTTCACACATGGTTTTGGGTCGATGGTTTTTGGTCCATCATATTGGATGCTTCGGCATGTATATATATGTATTGTAAAATTGAAAGGAACATAATGAAAAATCAAGCTAGTAGTCCCGGTTTTGGGATCTAGGGGAAAATCTCTGTGTATATGTGTTTATGTGTTATGCTCTCAAATTGTTTATTTTTTGTGTTTTCTACATTTGGTATCGGAGTTGTTTTGGATTCAAGGGGATGCCTTTTTTGCTAAGGGGTTTTTCTCAGGCTTGTGGTAGACCTTGTTTAGTGGGAGATCTGTGGGATCGATTCTGGTGGTGAAATAAGATGGCGAGCAGTTGAAAGATAGAGATCGAGAAATTTAATGGTCAGAGTTTTGAGTTGTGGAAACTCAATATGGAGGATCTATTGGTGGATAAAGTTCAGTGGATTGCGATAGATTCAAGTACTAAACCAATGGGAGTGTCCAATGAAGAATGAAAGAAGATGGATCGAAAGGCAAAGAGCACAATATGATTGTGTGTATTAGATTCATTATTGTTGAATGTATCAGGGGAAGCTACAGCTAAGGCTTTGTCTGACAATTTAGGGACTTTGTACCAAACTAAGTCTCTGGTGAATAAACCATTTCGACAAAAAAAGTTTTATAACCTGAGGATGAAAGATGGAGACTCGGTAACAGAGCATTTGAATGTATTCAATATCATAGTAAGTCAGTTATTATCTGTTGATATTAAAATTTTAGATGAACATAAGTGCATCAGTTTGTTGTGTTCTCTACCAGATTCGTAGGATAGTCTGGTTATTGCAATAGGTAGCAATGCAACTACCTTGCAGTTTGATGAAATAGTCTCATCCTTACTAACGGAGGAGATGAGACGGAAAATATGGAGAGCCAGAATGGTGATGCCTTGTTTGTACAAGGAAGGTCCTAGAACAAAAACAAAAATAAGTAATCGAGTGGGAGATCTAATCTCCAGGAAAACATATAAATGTGTGCTAGAAATGTGGAAAGGAAGGGCACTACAAAAGGGATTGTAAATCTAAATCTCCTGACAAAGGAAAGGGATATGATGATGCTCCTTCTGCATAGGCAAAAACCACCTCAGATGAAAGTGGCAATGTGTACTTGGCTTCTTCAAGTACACAAGTAGATCTTTAGGCATGGTTGATTAACTCAAGTGCATCCTTTCACTTCACTTCCCATAGAGAGTGGTTCTACAAGTATGAGAAATATGATGGTGGTGATGTCTTCTTGGGGGACGATAGGAAGGCTAAAATCGTTGGTCGCGGAAAAGTTAAGTTGAATTTGCAAGGTGGAAGGATTATAACACTTATGGGTGTTCTGCATATTAATGCATTGACCAAAAATTTGATTTCTTTAAGCAAGTTGAATGATACAAGTGTAAATATAGTTTTCGATAAGGATACTTCAAAGATAGTTCAAGGAGCATTGGTATTGATGTAGGGAGTTCGGATTGGAACTCTGTACAAGCTGCAAGGTAGCACTATTTTTGATGGGTGCAACAATTATGTGGTTCCTAAAAGTGGAGCAAAAAATCTAGTGGTCTCTAGAGAAAATACCATGCTATGGCATCAAAGGCTTGGACATATTAGAGAGAAGGGCCTTCGAATACTTCATGGTAAAGGTATAGTAGAAAGTATGACTAATAGCTCTCTGGATTTCAGTTTCTGTGAAAATTGTGTATATGGGAAGCATAATCGAGTGAGTTTCCCCTCTGGTGGTAAGAGGGTGAAACAGATATTAGAGCTTGTGCACAGTGATGTGTTTGGACCTTTAAAGGTTCCGTCACGGGTAAGTTTGTGTACTATGTATCATTTATAGATGACTTCTCAAGGAATACATGGATATATTTCTTTAAGAAGGAATCTGAAGTATTTGACAGGTTTAAAGAATTTAAGGCTTTGGTGGAAAACCAAACAGAGAAGAAGATAAAGGTGCTCGGGACAGATAACAGTGGAGAGTTTTTCAAGAATGAATTTGAATAATTTTGTAAGAAGTGTGGTATAGCATGGTATAAGACTACTCCATACACACTTGAGAAAAATGGAGTTGCAGAAAGAATGAACAAGACGTTTATGGAAAGGGCAAGAAGCATGCTCAGTGGTATCGGGTTAGGACAGGAATTCTGGGTAGAGGTGGTGGAGATAACATGTTACTTTGTCAATAGATCACCTTCATCAGCGTTGGAGGATAAGACTCCACAAGAGGTATGGACTTGTAAGAAACCCCCTCTTTCACATCTGAGGGTATTTGGATGTGATGCATATGTACATCTTCCAAAGGAGAAAATAACAAAGTTGGATAGTAAATCTGAAAAGTGCATCTTTATTGGGTATAAGGATGGTGTAAAGGGTTATAAGCTTTGGAACCAAGTAACAAGGAAGGTTATGTACATCCGAGATGTGGTGTTTAGAGAGGTGAAAGATGTTATTAAACATGAATTCCAACCAAAGGAACCTGAGAAGATAGAGTTTGATCTTAAGGAGGAAGAATCAGACTCTATAGCATAAGAGGAATCAGAAGACAAAGAGCCACAAACTCCGATTGTGAGAAGATCAGTTCGAGAAAGAAGGAAACTAGAAAGGTATAGTCCATCTGCTTTCTATTCAAATTTTTCTTTATCTATTACTGGTGATGATCCCAAACTATAAAGGAAGCAGTAGAAGAGGATGGAAAACTCTGGAAAGAGGCCATGGTTGATGAAATGGCATCTTTGCATAAAAATGAGCCTTGGGATCTGGTGGAGTTGTCGACTGGAAGGAAACCCATTGGCATCAAATGGGTGTTCAAGAAGAAGACAAATGCAGAAGGAAAGTGGAGAAATACAAATCTCGGCTGGTAGCAAAAGGTTATTCCCAGGTGTCTGGACTTGATTTTGGTGATATTTTATCTCCTATTTCCAAGGTAGCTTCTATTAGATTACTTTTATATGTTGTTGCTACTTTTGATTTTGAGGTAGAACAGATGGATGTGAAGACAACATTTCTTCACAAGGATCTAGAAGAGGAGATCTACATGAAGCAACCTGAAGGCTTTGTGGTGAATGGTAAGAAAGAATTGGTATGCAAGTTAAATAAGTCTATGTATGGGTTAAAACAGTCACCAAGGATGTGATAACAAAAATTTGATACATTTATACGGGGACTTGGCTTCACCAAAAGCAAAGCAGATCACTGTGTGTATTTTAAATTAATTGGTGACCGTGTTATATCTGGTCTTGTATGTGGATGATATGTGCTGGTTGGAAATTAAAAAGAAATTATCCAGGATTTGAAGACCCAATTGTCCTCCAAATTCGACATGAAAGATCTTGGTGCTGCAAAATATATTTTGGGCATGGAAATTAAAAGGGATTGGGCAAAGAGGAAGATATGGTTAAACCAAAGGAAGTATGTCGAGCCAATACTGCAAAGGTTTAATATGCATGATATTAAACAGGTGAAGGTTCCTATTCTTGTAGGTGTGAAGTTATTTGTTGAAAAATGTCCCAAGACACAAGAAGAGGAAGAGGACATGTCTCACGTTCCATATGCAAGTGCACTCGGTAGCCTGATGTATGTGATGGTTTGTACTAGACCAGACATTACACATGTAGTGGGAGTATTGAGCAGCTTTATGTCAAAACTAGGGAAGGAGCACTAGATAGCAGTGAAACGGGTTTGCAGGTATGTGCGTGGCACTAGTGATTATGGTTTGTGCTACCAAGGAAGACCAGGATTGAACAGAGTTTTGGACATATGTGGCTTTGTAGATGCAGACTGGGCTAGACATATACATCAGAGAAGATCTACAAGTGGGTATGTGTTTAACCTATTTGGAGGTGCAGTCAGTTGGATGAGTAACAAACAATCTGTAGAGGCACTATCAACTACAGAGGTAGAATACATGGCAGCCACTCATGAAAGAAAGGAAGCAGTTTGGTTGTAGAGATTGTGTTCAAGTATGGGGTTAGAACAGGGAGCTATAAGGATAGACTATGACAACCAAAGTGCAATTTTCTTGGAAAAGGACCCTGCTTACTATTCAAAGAAAAAGCACATTGATGTTCAATATCACTTTGTGAGGGATATGATAGAAGACAAAAAGGTGTTGCTGGTAAAGGTGTACACTTTGAAGGATATTGTAGATGCATTGAAAAAATATGTTAGCTCTGAGAAGTTCTCTTGGTGTAGAGAAACAATGGGCATTGCAAGGCTGGATAAATGACTAAAATCTCCTACGGCCCATTGTGGAAAGAAAACAACAAGTAGGAGAATATTGGGTTTTGTTATATTATTTCCACGACTAGCCACCCTAGTTAACAGGGGGGTTAGAGGGGGGGTGTACCCCCCCTTCGTTGTGACAATTATGAAGTGGGGGGTGTTACACAACACTTGTCACTGTATGTACTCCCTATTCCTTGATATTGGAGGACCTCTACAATGAACCCTACATGCTTTCCCTTCATGAAGAAACTTCAATTGTGTCCCTCTTCATGAGTAGAACAATTCCCTTTTGCACCATTTCCCCAAAATATTCTTTTTTTCCCAGTTTACAAGACCGGCACTAATGGCCCTTGTCCTCTTCATGCCGATATGTAGGGATTAAAATTGTTCCTAGCACCAACCATAACGACTGAGTTTTGTTCTAGTCACGTCAATCCTCTTATGGAAATTTTTTAAATAAAGAGTCAAAGCTTCCATCTCTAGAAGCTTCGTGACGGAAGTCTAGTAAATGGTTTGGCTAGATGGGGTCGAGGATTTTAGTTTGGGCTCCTTTCCCCTATAAGGATGTAACTACCTCAAGAGATAAGACCTTCTCCCATGAGAATAGGATCCATCTCCCATCCATTCATGCTATATAAACCTCCATTTTTCCCAAGCACAAGCAAGTGTTAGTGTTAGTGTTGAAGTGTTAATATGGGTGTGCTAGTGCTAATTAAGTTTGGAGTAAACAACAAGCTTTTCATAGTTGTAGCTCTCTAGTTGTGTGAGGGAGAAGTGTGAATTTGGTTTAGTGTGAAGCCTAAGGGGAAGAGCCTTAAAACTATCATTGTTGAGGCCATCATGGAATGCTAGCAGAAGTGTGTGGGAACCTGGTTTTGTCGGAGGAGAACGGCAACGTCAAGATAATGGTTGTAATCTCTTCTTGATTCAATATATATGCAACTATCGATTGATTTCCTACATGAAGTGTCATCTTGCATGTTCATGGCTTAATGTTTCTTGACTTGTTAAGTAGGCTGAATTACAATTTGTCTTTTATCACGGTTGTTTTTTTTGTTGTTTCCTTGTTTCAGGTGTTTGAAGAAAGAAACGAGAGATAGCTAGAGCGAGAAAGCAATGACATGATCAAACGAGATAAGCGTATTGAGAGGTAGGCCCTCTTAATTGGTTCTAACCTAAGGAAATATTCCATAGAATGTATCAGTTGTGGCTAGACCCAATATCGGGCTAAAGGAATTGTTTGTGTCCGCACTCATAGTTTTACTTCACCACAAATTGGCGACTCCATTGGGAAGCCAATCCTTTTGTTTGTCTTGTTTGAGATTTCATGATTTTGTGTGAACTTTTATAGTTCCACTTTTTCCCTTTGGGTCTGTTTCTTTTCCTTTTCTTACTACTCTGAGTTTGAAATTCATAATAGGAGATCTGGTCCCAGCTTTAAATCTTTTATTTTTTTCTTGGCTCCCTCACTCAACACACTTAATTCGCTGACAGTTGCATTGATCAATGCGATATGCGGAGAAACAGTCGCATCGACCTCCCTCTGCACTTATTGTCAATTAGGCAGTCACGCCAATGCCTGTAAGTGAAGATTAGGGTTTGTCCCCAATCTTGGCCAGTGTGTTTTTCCCTCATGATTTTGACCTTGTAAGACTTGTATATCATTTTCTCCCTGATTAGAAATCTGATTTTCATTGGTTTTGTCTGCTTGTTGATTTTTCATCTTTCTGCTTAATTTCTTGGGTCATTGAGTGGTTAGTGGCACTAGGCCATCTATATTGTCACCCATTCAGCTGATTGTGAACTAAGTGAGTCGAGTTGTTGGTGTATTTACCCCTTGCATTTCGTTTGCGGTCTTGTTACAACTTTGACCTCCATTACACAAGTTTGAAAAGTTTTCATTTTCTTTTCTAAAAGTTTCTTTTCTGGCATGGATCACATTGCTTGTCTTATTTTGGGTAAAGTAGGTGTTTCATTAGTCTGAATGAGTTTCTCTTTTCATGTTTTCATTTGCTTGAAGGGCTAATTGTCTCGAAAAAAATTTTCATTGAAGTGTTGTATGTAAAAAAATCATTTCATCGTTCATGGAAAAGTATGAAATTCTATTTTTTTGCATCAGTGTGCATCGTTAAAGACTAGGATTGCATTGGCATTTGAAATGAAAAAGAACACTTTTTTCTTTTAGGACTATTAGAAATGTACTTTTCAGGAAGTTAGGGAATGGAATGTACTTTTCAATAGTTTATTTTCTCAAAAAGTGAATTAATGAAAGATCATTTTTCTTTCATTTTCTTGGTTGTCTGCATTTGATTGTGTGTTTCCTACCCTCTCTAGTGTAGACAATTCATCGAATTAAAAGGGTCTTGTCTCATTTAGTTTCATTTAGGGTTTTTCGAGTCACATCACTAAGGCCTGAAAACTGAGACATAACTCAAGATAAACTTTAAAATGAACTCAATTAACCTAAGGCACATTTGAAATCTAACAATCATATCTAGAAGGTCTAGGCTAGAGACGTGTTCCAACATCTTTAAAACTAGCAGTTGTCGTTATCTTCGGCATTAGATAGCGCTAGTACAGATTTGTGCTCCCCGTACCGTTGAGTATATAATGAGAGACCCCTCTAGGCTGCAATCCTTTATCCATAGGAAGCTGAGTTGCCACTTTGCAAACGTGAAACTCCGAACACAACATTCGGGGAGATTGCCTGCTCGTACTTCTCAGTTCGCCGGGAGGTATTATGCAGTTCATGGTTGCCTGGTAATCCTTTTTACCTAGATCATCCAGAGCAGTCATTTGATCTTTTTGACTCATTAAACTTAAAATATCATTCAAGCACTTGTCCTTTCGAGCTCGTTTCCAATCGAAAGTGATAGAGTCATCTTTTTTTCTTTCTCAACTCTTAAAAAATGAAAGAGCACCAGCCTATTTATGTGTCTTAATAAATTGATTTCCCATGATCTCATAACATCATGTTAGTATTTTCTAGACCAAATTGTGAGTTTCCCTAAAAAACATTTTAAAGCCTTGAAGTTTATCTCTCTCTTTTCCTATTAACTAAGACAAGTTCATCATGGTTGAACCATCTGGTTCACCTAGTTCCTCTTCCTCTCCTCCGCCTGAAAGATTGTCTGAGGAGTTGTTTCTTGAATTACCAGAGTCACTCGAGGACCAAGGTGTTGAACTTGGAATCGTTGTGAGAATTCAACCTTTGTCATCTCGTCCTCCGCCTACTTCAGATATTGGGTCACCTGCTAATATTGGCCCGAAATCTACAGACAATCCCATTCAAACTCCTGAGAGTTTACTGACCACTGACGGTCAGCTTGGACTGGTTATCTATCCTTTGAATCTTTGTTTGACCATGTTGTGATATCACCAAAGTGTCTGTACATTCTGTACAATCCGTTGGGTGTTCCTTTGGAATTACCCCTCGTACTTCACTGGTCATTCGTCGTCGTTTGTTCCCAGATATGGAACTTGAAGGCGATGCTCCAGTCACCTCTCTAGATGAGTCAGATGTTTTTACTCCACATACTGTCGAGGAGGAAGAACATCCTTTTCCTCTTGAATTTTTCCCCTATATAGGGACCATTCCCATCAGTGTGCCACCTAATTATGTGTCTTTGGCACAGTTGGTTTCAGGGACACCTAGTGCCTCATCACTTTACCATAACCTTGTTTGGGTGTCTGGTGCCATGCATGCTACAGTTCCGTTCATTGTGAACTCGACCTCCCAATAGGCTATTACCTCAGACCCAGTGCAACCCACCATTCTGAACCCACTTGTATTGTCAATCCCAGTCACTCGTCCAGTTCAACCAATGGTCTCGAGGAATGTCTCTGTTAGTTCCTCCATCCCTCCTATCAGTGGCCAAGTTGTGCCACCGCTTGGGGGGCAGAACCTAAATGTTTCTATGATGTCAGGTGCCACCAATGTGAGTGGCTCATAGGCTCGCATGCTTGGTATGAACTAGCCTTCTTCTGTCATTATTCAAAACCCTGTTAATCATGTTGGATCGAGCAATGTCAAATACCAACAGGTTCAAAATCTTGTTGGTCCGTCTAGGTCAAGCAATGTCTAGTATCAGTAGCCTTACGAGGCTCAGGTCCAATACCAAACTCCTTACGTTCCATATGGTTCTCAAGGAATGGTTAATCAACCTTACACCCTTCATTCTAGGCAGTAAGTTTAGCCTTGCTCATCCACTTTTCAGGGTGGCTATGGCCAGATTCAGTTCGAAAATTTTACAGGCACTGTTCAAGTATCCTTGCAACAACAAGGACAACCTCTACAACAACAAGGGAAACCTTTGTTACTGCAAGGGAAACCTTTGTTACCGCAAGGGAAACCTTTTTTGCAACAAGGGCTATCCACGCACTAGAAAGGGCAAATGATCCTGCAACAAGGTCAAATGCAACCACCCCAAGGGCAACTCTTGCAATAGTTGTAACAAACCGTGCAGCAGCAGATGTAGTATGCTTTGCAAACCTCCCAGCCCATGTCCTTGCATGGCCAACCTCTATATCCCCAAGGACAAATTTTTTAGCTACAAGGTCAACCCTTGCAGTAGCAAAGCCAACCCAGGCAGCAACAACCCTTGTATACATATCAGCAGGGTCAACCCTTGCAAGGGCAAGGCCAAGGTCAAGTCCTATAGCAGCAGGCCCAAAATCTTAATGTCCAAGGTCAACAGGTCTAGAATCCTTTTGGCCAAGGGAAGAAGGTACAAAACCCTAATGTCCTAGGTCAACAGGTCCAAAATCCTTTTGGTCAAGGGCAACAGGTACAGAATCCCTATGTCCAAGGGCAACAAGTGTATAATCCTTATGCCCAGGGGCACCAAGTCCATAATCCTCTTGTCCAGGGACAACAAGTTCACCACCTGTATTTTCAGGGACACCAGGCAAAATACCCATATGTCCATAGTCAACAGGCTCAATAGCCCTTTAACCCATACATTGCTTATCAGCAACTTATGACTGGACAGTTTCAAGGTATTCAAGGTCAAAATCCTCCCTATGGCCAAGGTAACCCACAATGGGGGTAGCATCAAATGCCATATGGCCAAAATCCCCCACTATGGGGCCAAATCCTTACCAGCAGGGATGGGCTCCTCCGCTTGGACCTGCCTATCGAACTCCTATGCCTTTTAATACTCAATTTCCATTCTTGGCCAAACTAGAGTTGCCAGATGTGTCTCACCTCACGAACGATCCAATTCTTCATTCGCCACACTGGCCTTCAATTATGTCCAAGATACTGAGCGATTATCCAAAATTGGATGGGAAAGCAAAAGAAGATCCTCAAGCCCAAGTGATGACATATCACCTCTGGTGCTCTTCGAATTCTTACGTCGACAATTCCATTCATCTCCATCTTTTCCAACGAACCGTCATAGGTGCTACAGCCAAGTAGTAAATCGAGCTTCCTCGAAGTACTTATCATGACTTTAACTCTTTACCCATGGCTTTCCTCACGCATTTCCAATTGTCGGTTCACTATGAAATTGGCACCTATTTTCTCACATTGCTTAAGCAAGATACTGCGACACACATCTCTGATCACATCCATGAATGGAGATGTAGACGTCACCTAATCCAATTCGAGATTGTTGATCAGTTGCTCACCGAATGGTTCACTAAATCATTCATGGCCCCAATTGCTAGCGATATAGCTATGGGTGGGTGCATTACTGAAGAACAAGCCATTTCTCGTGCCCAGTACTTACGTCTAGTTTACTCTTAGTTTGGCACTTTGTATGAGTTATCACCCGATGCTTCGCGGCCATCATCTGATACCACGACATCGAAGTCACAGGCTGCACCCCCCATTGATGGAGTTATTGGTTAAGTGTCCCAGACCCCTGCTAAATCTTATTCCAAACAGAAGGCAGCCTCAAACACTATTTCCAATAGTTCTTCACATAATCCACCTGGCGCTACTAAAACCTCAGAGGTCCACGTTGTCCAGTCTACCGCACCAGAAAAATCCTTGAAAGGTAAGAAGAAAGGCAAAGGAAAGGGTAAAGTCGATGCCCCAAAAAAGGGTCCTCCCAAACCATCTGCTAGTGAATATTCACAATGGAAACCTAAGTATCCCTGCCTCATCTGCGAGGGGGATCACTATACCAAGGATTGTCCCCGATGATCTAAAGTTAGTTGTTTTCTCAAAGGGACCCCAACTGTCTAAAAAGAGCCATTTTCATCTCAGCAGACCCAAATGGTAGACCAACCTCAATCATTTGCTTCCTGAGGATCTCAAGTGTTCATGATGAGTATGCCTATTAATGTGGCTACTAGATCAAAAGATTACCAAACTCCTACTTTGATAGTTGGGAAAGAGAAAGAAGCCACCCCTTCTTCTTTTGCCCCAATTTCTGACCCTCTTCATATCGAGCACCCTAACCCTGATTCCACTATACAGCCACCCTCTTGAGGTGTGCTCAGGAAATCCTTGTACAATCCCAACTCCCGAGCCACTCAGCACTATAATATTGTTGAGGATTTGGCTCAGGCGCCATCAGCTATGTCGACTCTCGAGGTGCTCCAAAACTGCCCATCACAACAGAAATATTTGTTGTCGGCTATTAGGGGTATTGATCCCACTGAGTCCAATTTGATATGTTTTGATCTAGAGAACCATGTTCCGTGCGTGCCTCATCAAATTGCCTCTCATTCAAGTAATCATTAATGAGAAGACCATCCACAGGACTTTCATCAATGAAGGTGCTTCCACCTGCATCACGTCAATCACATGTTGGAAGGTCATTGGTTCTCCTACTTTGAACCAATCCCCGAACACTTTGGAAGCTTTTGATGGGCGTGATTCGTGATCCTTCGGTGTCTTACCTAACCTTGCCATTACTCTGGAGGGAAAGACAGTAGAAGTCAAGGTAGATATTGTTGCCGCTAATCTCAATTATGATCTTCTACTCGGCTGGAGCTGGACCCATGCTATGCATGTTGTAGCCTCCTCCCTATTCCACGTGATTTTTTTTCTCCGTTCAAGGGAATATTGTCACTATCGACCAACTGTCCTTCTTTGCCTCTTCCTCCTCGGATGGAAAGGTTCCATATGTCAAGTACTCTTGTGCTCCCTATGATAGTGTGGGGGAAGCTCTTTTTAAAGATTCCAACTTAATGGGGATTTTTCTGCTCCCACCTCCTCATGTTGCCTCTATCAACATGATCTCAGTCAAATATGACCCTTGGTTCATAACTTCACCAGATCTTGCTGATACCTAGGGCGAGGTTATGCCGCTTAGTCCTGTAAAAATCAATTACATGGAAATTGTTTCGACTTGAAGTTCCACATCCTCTCATTCTTATGTTTCAAAGACCTCTCTCGATACGTATTCTAAATCCCCATGGCTTGGCTCTTTGGAATTGCTTCATCCCTTAGACGAGACTTTCCTTACTGACGAAGGTATCATGGAAGTCATGTCTCTCGAGGAACCACCTTGGACTGACACTGATCATCATTCCTCGTTCCTGCCTCGCCCGGCGTTCATGTTTACCAATCTCAAAGAGTTCTCTTCTCATTCACCTCTTGATGTGTCACTTTATCCTGACATGATCAATGTCTTTCAACTGAGGAAACTGTCATCCCCTCATGGACTCATGTTTTTTCTCCCTCCCTGAATTTTTACTAATTGCCCATTATTGCAATGGGGTTATCATCTGACTCGTAACCCTCCCTCACCCAAGGGGTATGGGGGCACTGCCTTATATGAGTTCTATTCTATTATTTGACTGATTCGATGCTTACTCGTCATTTCAATGGTAAAACTCTGGTGTTCATCTATGTTGATTGATTACCTGAGTCCCAACATGTACTCTCTCAAGAAGTATTATGTTTAGATCATCTTACATGGTTACTTGTGTACATTAGTGTATCATTCATTTTTGTGCAGTGTGGTTTGGTGTGTTAGTTTTCAAACATATTTCTTGTTTACTATGTTTTCCTTGCTTTGCAGATGTTTGTGATTCCGCACATCGGTTTTACTGATGGTTCTTGTCGTAGTACCCGGAACCCATCATCTACGACATGGGCTATTTATGACCCTAATGGTGAGTTTATTGACCTTCAAGGTATCTGTTTAGGTCACAAAACTAACAACATTGTTGAATACAGTGCGATCATCGAACTGTTGTCAAAATCCATTGCTCTTGACAATCAAGAGTTGGTTGTCAACCAGGATTCACAGCTTCCCGTCCTTCAACTCAACGGGAAATATTTTGTCAAAAACCATCAAATATTGAGAATGTATCTCCGTATTTGTCTACTGGAAAGGAATTTTGATTATATTACATATCATCATATTCCTAGACACATGAATACATTGACAGATGCATTAGCTAATTATGTGTTGGATAGACATTTACGAAACATGTGAAAAGATAATAAAAAATCATTTGTACCATAGTAAGCAAGAAAATATAGCACACATACACACACACACACAGATATATATATATATATGGTGATAATGTTTGATACATCAAAACCCCAAAAAAATAATATGTGTCTCCAAAATAACATCAGCAGCTCACAGGCCTCATATATCGTGGCAAGCAGACCTCAAAAAATGTAACTGCTAGACCTAAGAACTAATTAGCATGGTGATCATCGTAGCATGACACGGCTCGTGTAACACGATTTAGCAATTGGTGGATCTAATCTGATACTCCCACCATGTGTCTTTGGTACTAGCGAGGGATGTCTCCCACCTGAGCATACTCTGGGAGACCACGATTCAACCGCTCAAGGCTCCTTGCAATATCCTCCTCGTTGTCACTCCCCTCATGATAAGGAGCGACGACATCAGTCGAGAGGGCGACACGCCTGGCTATTGGGGACATCCCAGCAGGATGCTCTAGTCCAACATATGCATTAACAAAATGAAATATTATAGACACATATATATAAAAAGCAATCAAAAACTCACAAAATTAAAAATTGATTTTTTACCTTCATCGTCAAAATCCTCTCCATCTAGTATCGGCATGTTTGGATCTCCATAGAAGTCGGTGCCACTGTATGGCCAGTCCTCCACAATGATCTTCTATCATCATAGCCATGAAAATAATGTAGGTTTGTACGACATGTGCTAGCCCCTAGTGATCATGGGCATCAAACAACTCCATCGGGCCATCCACGGGTCGTGTGGCATGGGAGGATCTACCTCAGTCAACTGGTACTATAATAGTGGCACCCGTTCCAAGAAAAAAGTCACTAGTATGGATTTGAAGCAAAATTGCTTTAGATTCCCTGCCTTAACTTTATTCAGCTACCGTTTTACATTGATCTTCATGGCCTCTGTCCATTTAAATATCGTCGGTGTTGTGCAGTCGATGGCATACAGGAATTTCGACTTGTTAGTATCATGCACTACCTGGGACCCCACCACTCTATTGATAGTCAACAGTAGCACTCTCAGTGTCAGATCCTGAACTATGGAAATCTCAATCTTTCCACTCTTGGATTTGATGGCTTCAGGGCAATGTTCGGCAAGCAACATGGATATGCTTGCCCCAATCGGTCGTGACCTATATAAGTTCACTGGTTCCCCTCTTTGGGACAGTCGTATGATGAAATATATGTCTAAATTTTCTAATTCCACCTCCTGGTCACCAATGACAAATATCTCCTGATTTATGTCCCAGAGACTAATCAGGTACCGAAGCAACTCAGGTTGGGCCCACATCCCTAGCGTAGAAAGAATTTGAGGAGCCCATAAGCCCTCAAAGCTTCAAGGAAATTTGGATCATTCAATGCTTGGGTGTCCACATCCATGTTCTCCCGTTCTTTCCAGTCTGCCATTTTTAGCGATTCTTCCCTGCAAAAACCATAGATTTAAGTCAATAATCATTTTTGACCCATATATCGTGTTAATTACCCTCAGCTGGCACAGTTCCATGCCCAGAAGTCACACCGACCGAGGGCGAAAAACTTTTAATAAATCCTACCTCAAAAATCCCAAAAATGGTTAAAAATAGGAATAAATGGTATGAAAATGAAGCTTAGGGCTTTGGCTCTTACCTATAACTAGCGGCTCGACGAATGACCTCCCGGATCTCTCGCAATTTGTTCTGGAACAATTAGGGGAAAAGTGAGTAAAAAGTCTTTCACTGCAAGGTAAAATAGTAAATGGTAAAAAATATTTACTTTTCCTCATTTTTATTCAGTTTTTCATGAAAAGTTAGGTTTTTGTAAATATTTTGACCTATTTTGCCTCAAGAATTGGATAATGCACTTTACCTTTTTGCGCAGCGACAGTGATGGATGTTTGACAATGATGTCGAGTCACGTTTCAGCACTTTTCTCGACTTGTAAATCTCATATGAAAAGATTGTCGAGTATTTTTCCTTTTGACTCGTAAAAGAGAATAAAATTGGGGGTCTGCTTTCAAGCTCTTGTCCAACCCTTTAAAAATGAAATGATAGCTGAACCCTTCTCGTTTTAAACTCGTTAGCAGATGCCAAACGTCATGCACCCAGTATAAGTCTACCCCTTTTTCAGGCTAGGAGGCACTATTTACGAAAAAGGTACTCCTTGACTGAAATAGTCAAGCGGTTCTCTCAAGTATCATTTTCTACCTTTTCGGGCTCGAGAGATACAAATATACGAAAAGGGACCATGTGGAGTTTTATTTTCTATGTCTTTTTCAAACTCTCTAAACATGAAAAAGATACTGAGTTACACCTTTGTTGGACTTGTTAAAATATCAAACGACATCGGATTCGTCACCATGACAAACCTGAGCTTCTCCTTCCTAGGGCTCATTGAAATTACTAGGTGGGATTCATTCGAAGGATGAACTTAAAGTGCAATCATATGTTATCCCTTTCAAGCTTGCGATTAAAAAAATAATTGGGGTACCTACCAGAAATGGTGGGGAAAATTTGGAAATCTAATTATTTGTGTCAGCAGCTCACTCTTGTACATGACACTTTTTGCTTCATGTCGAGTTGGGGTATCCTCCTTTGAATCGTTGACCTTCCTAGGTTGGGCCATTCATTTTTGCTTTCCATTTGATCTCTGCCATGTCATCATGACCACCGTTCCTATCGCTCCAAAGGCTGCCAAACTTCTAGTCATGTCATCGATATGTTCAAGAGTTGTCCTTTTGTGGTTACACTTACCTCTGATTCTCTGTGTCATCCAAAATCATTTTGCATCCATGTGTCTCATGTTGATAATGTGGGATACATTATGGCCCTCCTTCGACACAGTCGCTTCCTATCGACTTCAACTCATTATCCAAGAAGTTGACTGAGAGACTCCCTTAGAGTACCTTAGAGGTTGCATGCCCTAATGGCAAGTTCTTCGCACTTGATGACAAGTTCACATCATTGGCTTTTGATCGAGTGATTTCATAGGTGTTCAACTTTAGTTCCTCTATTCACATGCTGTGGATTGTGTTGACAGTACATTGAGGACCATTGTCCTTATTGGTGGTTTCTCTTGTGCTTGTTAATAGTTCACATCATTGACTGGTAATCAAGCAATTTTCTAGCATGCTTGATGTCAACAAATCTATTCACATGTTAGAATTTGTACTTTGATCAGATCGTGCTGGAGTGCAAGACCTTGGACTCAGATCACCAAATTCCAAGTTGCAAAGTGATGTGACATGGTTATGTTGATATACATGTCTCTTTTAGATGGATGATTGTGACCATACCATGAGTTATCATATGTGATCCTTCTCATTATTGGATGGTTGCGACCATACCTTGGTTTCGATATGATCCTCTTCAACAGATGGATGTGCCCATGCCTAGATCCATTTACATGATCATTCTCTCGATGGTTGTGTCCATACTACGATTCATGTATCATTTGATAGAGTTCTTAGTTATGTATATGTATTTGTACTTGCTTGCAGGTTTTCCGACAACAGACTACGGTTCCCCGCACTAATTCATAAAGCATTTCATCCCTCACTCTAGTTTGGCCTTCACACTTTAGGGGGCATCTGTTACACAACATTTTGTCACTGTTCCTGTACTCCTCGTTCCTTGATCTTGGAGGACCTCTATAGTGAACCCTACATGCTTTCCCTTCATGAAGAAACTCCCATTATGTCCCTCTTCATGAGAAGAACAATTCCCTTTTCACCATTTCCCCAAAATCTTCTATTTTTCCCAGTTTACAAGACCGGCGCTAATGGCCCTTGTCCTCCCCACACCGATATGCAGGGATTAACACTATCCCTAGCACCGACCAGAGTGACTGAGCTTTTTTCCAGTCACATCGATCCTCTTATGGAAAGTTTTTTAAATAAAGAGCCGAAACTTCCAGCTCTAGAAGCTTCATAACGAAAGTCTAGTAAATTTTTTGTCCAGATGGGGTCGAGGATGTCAGTGGGGGCTCCTTTCCCATATAAGGATGGAACTACCTCAAAAGATAAGATCTTCTCCCATGAGAAGAGGATCCATCTCCCATCCATTCATGCTATATAAACCTCCCTTTTTCCCAAGCACAAGCTAGTGTTAGTGTTAGTGTTGAAGTGTTAATGTGGGTGTGCTAGTGCTAATTAAGTTTGGAGTAAACAACAAGATTTTCATAGTTGTAGCTCTCTAGTTGTGTGAGGGATAAGTGTGAATTTTGTTTAGTGTGAAGCCTAAGGGGAAGAGCCTTAAAACTATCATTGTTGAGGCCATCATGGAATGCTAGCATAAGTGTGTGGGAACCTGGCTTTGTCGGAGGAGAACGACAACATCAAGACAATGGTTGTAATATCTTCTTGATTCAATATATATTCAACTATTGATTTATTTCCTACATGATGTGTCATCTTACATGTTCATGGCTTAATGTTTCTTGACTTGTTAAGTAGGTTGAATTACAATTTGTCTATTATCACGGTTGGTGTTTGTTGTTGTTTCCTTGTTTCAGGTGTTTGAAGAAGGAAACGAGAGATAGATGGTGCGAGCAAGCAAGGACATGATCAAATAGGATAAGCATACTAAGAGGTAGGCCCTCTTAATGATTATAACCTAAGGAAATCTTCCATAGAATGTATCAGTTGTGGATAGACCCGTTATCAAGATAGAGGAATTGTTTGTGTCCACACTCATAATTTTACTTCACCATGGGGGGTCACAGGGGGTTTGAGGGGGGAAGTTAGCCCCCCTCTACGGGGTCTAGGGTAGCGCCACGAGGAAAAAAAAATTGGACACTATATTGGGTAGGGCGAACCTACATATGGTTTTGTGCATGGTTTTTGCACATGGTTTTGGGCACGATGGTTTTCAGTCCATGGTATTGGATGCTTCAGTATGTATATATATGTATTGTAATATTGAAAGGAACATAATGAAAAATCAAGCTAGTAGTCCTGGTTTTGGGATCCAAGGGAAATCTTTGTGCATATGTGTTTTTTGTGTTATGCTCTCGCATTGTTTATTTTATGTGTTTTAGAATTCGTATGCAAGTAATTTCTGTACTGGGTTAAAACCTACAGGGTTGTACCTCAAAATATCTATGCTTGATATCAAGTGTAGTTTCACTGTGTACATATTGTCTATAGGTGTTTTGAGTGTGTTTGTAGTGTGTCTTTTTGGAGTTTCACACAGTTCTGTTGATTCCCTTTTACTTTTGGTTTATAGATGTTGGTATCTCTTGAAACTTTTATCAGTTATGTTGATGGTGCCAGTCATAGTAATTAGGGACTTTTGAGGTCTAAAATGGGCCTCCTAAGGAAATTATAAAATAATAGTGGAAATAATAAAATAAGATTTGATTACATCATCAAATTCTAGAGGGAAAAAAGGAAAAACTATTCTTTCAACTCGTATTTTCAATTTATCTCCCTATGGGTTTACTCAAATTTCGAGCGGAAACACTTTTTGGATGCATAATTTGATTCCTAATCCGAGTACCCATGTTTCATACTTTCGATGGAGCCTGCTACATGAAAAATGAGAAATTCATGAAAAAACGTGATTGCAATTACGTTTTTCATGAATTTCTCATTTTTCATGTCGCAGGGTCCATCGAAAGTGTGCAACATGGGTAATACTTGGATGAGGAAATAAATTCTGCATCCAACGAGTACTCCCACTCAAAATTTGAGTAAAATCTTAGGGAGATAAGTTGAAAAAGTAGTTTTATTATTTTCTTATTTTTTAATCTTTTTACTTTTTTACTCAAAAAATGGTGAATCATCCCCCATGGTTGAAATCATCATCTTGAATCCTATTGTTTCTTATAAAGTTTATTTTGGTTGTACATTTTTCTTGGCGGGCCCATTTTAAACCTCAAAATTCCCCTAATGACTCAGAACTTATCTTCCACGGCATGGATTATCTTTGCTCCAAATGGTGAGTTAGTGAGCCTACAAGGGATTTTATTGGTTGCTCCACCAACAACATCGTTGAGTATAGCGTAGTGGTCAAGCTACTGTATGATGCTATTTGACATGGTATCCATCATTTAGTCATCAGACTTGAATCACAACTTGTTGTACTAGAACTTGCTAGTGTCTATTTAGTGAGAAGTTCCACCATCTTATGGATGGTTTTAAGAGTTCTCCTTCTAGAAATGCATTTCAATTTCATACAATATGAACACATTTCTAGAAATTTAAGCACATTGACAGATTTCATAGCTAATCATGTTTTTCAATTCACATTACATCATATTGAAAGTATAATAGAAACCCAAAAACACTGTATATATATAATATATATATAATATATATATTATATATTATATATATATATATATATATATATATCTGTGATGTTATGCCATATGTGTCTCGGCACAAGTTTTGTAAAACCAAAACTTCATATATATATATATATATATATATTATATTATGAAGTTTGGTTTTACAAAACTTGTGCCCAAGACACATATGGCATACATCACAGATATAAAAAAACTACATGCAAATATCTAAGTAGACAAATCAAAGGTTCTCATGATAGAATGACATTGCAAGAGTCATCTTCTGCAGTAGTTGACCAATATGACTAGGCACTCCTATAGTGTAACGTTGAACTCGCAACGGAATCTAGTCGACCATGTCTCATCAATATCATGTCTCAACCTTCCATGTGGCACTCTACCTCTGATAGGACCTCTGTTACATTAGGATCCCATAGTATATCACATCCTAATGCAGTGACCCGTGATGGTTCTACTGCCTCCTCTTGTTTTTGTTCCTCTAAACGATGAAGATATGAAGCATTAATAGGTCGATCTCGTCCGATGTTTGCATGAAACATCAATAGTTTAGTCTCAAAAACATCAAAAAACACAAAATATTATAAAATACAGTGTCTTTTTAGAGTTTCACACGATTTCTATTGATTCCATTTTACGTTTGGTTTGCAGATGTCGGTATCTCTTGAAACTTTTTTCGGTTATGATGATGGTTCCAGATGTAGTACTCAGAACTTATCTTCTGTATCATGGGTTATATTTGCTCCAAATGGCGAGTTAGTGATTCTACAAGGGATTTGTATTAGTTGCTCCACCAACAACATCATTAATTATAGCAAAGTGGTCGAGCTACTGTCTGATGCTATTGCACATGGTATCCATCATTTAGTCATCAGAATTGACTCACACTCATAGTAATACAACTTGTTAGTGTCTATTCAGTTAGAAGTTCCACCACATTACACATGGTTTTAAGAGTTCACTTTCTAGAAAGACATTTTGATTTCATACAATACGAACAAATTTCTAGAAATCTAAACACATTGATAGATTCCCTAGCTAATCATGTTTTAGATAGACATTTGCAACAAATGTAATTAATTTTCAATTCACATCACATCATATTGAAAGTACAATAGAAACCAAAAAACATTATATATATATATATATATATATAAGTTTGTTTTACAAAACTTGTGCCTGAGACGCATATGGCATGCATCTCCCATATAAAAAACTACATGCAAATATATAAGTAGATAAATCAAGGTGCTCAAGATAGAACGACACTGCATGAGACATCTTGCGCAGTAGTCTACCAATACGACTAGACACTCCTATAATGTAACGTTGAAGTCGGAACAAAATATGGTCAACCACAGTCTCATCAATCATGTGTGTCAACCCTTACATGTGGTGCTCTAGCTCTGCTAGGACACCTGCTACATCAGTATCCCATAGTATATCCCGTCCTACTGTAGTGACCCATGATGGTTCTACTACCTCCTCCTGTTTTCGTTCCTCTGCACGACAGTGATATGAAGCACCAATAGGTCGAACTGGTCCCATATATGCATGAAATATCAATAGTTTATTCTCAAAAACATCAAAAAACACAAAAAATTTGTAAAACTTTCAAAACTTAAAAGGTAAAAATTTCTTAAGCACCCCATTCCTCACCCTCAGGAAGCATGAACTCAGGGTCATCAAAAAAATCCATGTATGTGTAAGGATAAAATTTGATCATAATAAAATGTTTGCGCAGCCATCCAAAGAAGCCTGGAGAGAAGTTGATTGGTGACAGCCTTGCATGTTGTGACATGTGATCTATCCACCTCCTCATCTATGGCACCCTCAGATTAATAGGCTTGAGTGTAATCTACTAAGGATGAAGTAATGGAACCCGCTCTAGTGTAAAGGAAACTAAGATCATGATGTATCCAAAATTCTTTAGTTTTCCCTCTTTTTCTTTAGGAAGTTGTTCTTTCATGTTGAAAAAAACTCCCTCTCTCTAGTTGAAGAGTGTTGGCTCTAGACACTCCAACCTATATTGCATGCATGATTTTCTTGCTACATGTAATGTTGAGCTACCTTCTAATCTTGCGATAATGAATAGGATTGTTCTCAAAGGTAGCTGAGTCACATATTTTTCACATCTTTTATACTAATTTTTCCATCCTTTATTGGTTGGGCTCAAGGTCTACAATAGGTAGTTATGTAATATTTCACATTTTTTCCATTGCTTCTCCCACTTAGGAGAGAGATGGGGGCACCTCTCATGGAAAAAATTGTAAGAAAGTAGATGCCTTCTACCTTTATCTCAAGCAGACATTCCCAAACATGAACGCTTGTGCATGAACATCCCATGAACGAACAAGATATTTTAACAACTCCATTGGTTGTCTCATACCAGGAAGCCAGAATAATTTTAGTAACCCACAGTTCCTTAATGCCTAGATGGTAGCAGCATCATTTGTTGCATTTAAATCTTGTTCCTCATGTTCTCTTTCTCTCCATATGAAAACCATTTTATGCTAATGAACCCCTAAAACATCAACAAGAGATTCAACAGGATCCTTTTCATGCAAAAATCTTAACAAATTTTAAGGAAAAACTTCTGAACAACCTTTGGATTTGCACCCAACGCAACCCAAAAGAGAAAATCAAATCGTTGCACCCCTACCTATAGTGTATGAATGTTTAGGTGCAACACAAATTTCATCATCTGGGCCTGCGTTGGTCCTAGGGAGAAATTTTGGAACCTCAGGGCTCTTAAAAACTCAGTAATTTTGCATGCAATCATAAAATGGAACTGCAAAAAGAAAGATAAAGGTTTTAGCTCCTACCTGGAAGCGATGGTACTCGAAATCGTCTACTATATTGGCCACAATCAACTGCAAAAGATCGAAGGTAAAAGTACTAAGAACTCTTACTATTGAAGGTAAATATGAAATGGTAAATATGAATAGTCATTTTTGAGTATATATGGTCATATTTTTCATTATTTTCTTTCATTATTTAATGTTTTGACCTAGTCGTGATTTGTTTTTACTATGAAATAGGTATGTTTAATCCTTTATGTCTTGTTCTGAGCATGTCGACATCTGTTAACGAATTTTGTTGTGCTTTAAATAGGTTATTTTGACCGAAGAGTACACATTTATCTCTTTTTCGAGCTCTTTAAAACCTACAAAAAGGGAACTCCTTGGAGTCCTCTTTTATCTCTTTTCAGACTCCTAAAACATGAAAAGATTTCCGAGCACTTGTCTTTTTAAACTCATAAAAGTAAATGAGAAGACATCTACTCAATATAAGTTTACCCCTTTTCTAGACTGAGATAGACTAACTACAAAAAAGGAATACCTTAGTCAAACATAGCTAAGAGGTTCTCTTAGGTATTTTTTCTACCTTTTCAGACCTAAGGGAATACCTATGAAAAGGAACATCTAGAGTTTTCTTTTTCGCCTCTTTTTCAAACTCTCTAAACATGAAAATAAGTTAAATTTTCACCCTCGTTGGACTAGTAAAAACATCAAACAACAATGGACTCATCGATCATGACAAGACCGAACCACTCCTTCTCTGGGTTCATTAAATATTCTCAGATGGATTTATCTGAAGGATGGACTTATAGATCAAGCATATGTTATCCTCCTCAAGATTGTTAAAAAATAAAGAGGTACTAATCAATATGGTTGGGGAAATTGGGAAAACAATGTACTCCATTTGTTAATGGCAACGAGTTGCTCTTGAACATGACACTCTTCCACTTCATCTCTGTGGATGTTGGGTTAGGTAATATGCTTGTCTTTTGGTGATCATACCATTTTCAGAGCCTGCATTTCAGTTTTGGGTCAATGTTGCCAAAACCGTTCAATGTCGTCGTTGTGTTTAAGAGAAGTCATTCAGTTAATATCTGTTGCAATACTTTTAAGCCTTAATTCCATGTTTTCCTTTCCTGATCCAATTCTATATCAGCATCATTTTGTCTAAACCATCATACCTCTTTCATGTCATTGATGGGGGATACATCAAGTCCCTCCTACAATGGGTCACTTCCTATCAACATTGGCACATTATCCAGGAAGTTGACTTTGAAAAACCCATTCATACCTTTGTGCTTTCATACATCAATAGAAATTTTCCTCATTCTTGGTGACAGGTTTACATCATTGGCCTTTGACCGAAATATTTTGTGTGGTGTTTGACATCAACTCATTTATTAACACCATACCGATTGTGCTTGAGTATCTTGACAGCCATTAAAATCATCGGTGGTTTATCTCGCGTCTGTTAATGACTTACATCATTGGTTGGTAATCAGATGGTGTCTACCATGTTTAACTTCATCTCATTGATTCACATGGTTAGACTGGTACGTTGGTTGGTCATGTGAAAGAGGTAAAAGACCCCGGATCTATTTTTCGCCATTCGAGCTGTGATTTCAGGATTATACAAAGATCACTATGTATGATGGCTATGATCTTAATAATAGTCATCCAGTCATGGGTCCACCATCAGTCATCAATGGACATGTCTTTTGATCATTATACATGTAATGCTAGATTATATGTTAACTATGGGTATGCCTCCCTCAGCAAAAAGATATAATGATGTAAATGTATTGTAACTGAAGACAATATCGTCGGTTGTTCTTGTAACAACCCTCGTGAAAATTCCATGTAATATAAGTTGATAAAGGAAACATAATAACCAAGGTTGATGGGACACTTATTCCAAGTTGAATGGTGGGAAAAACATCCTAGTGGTTGTTCATTTGGTCTATTATGGATAAGGAAATTTTCAAAGGCAATGGCTAAGGCTTTGGAAAGACAAAATGGAATTTCTGGCACATTTATTTATGAAAATAATGGAAATTAGGAGAAAAGGGTGGTGGAAGGTCATAGGTTGCATGTGAGGAGGAAATTGAAGGAAAATACTGTAAAATGAAGAAAATAGAGCCCTCATTCATAAAAAGGATTTTAAGGATTAGTTGGTAACCTTTTTTCAGTTCAGTTTTGGAGCTCTCTCATTATTCTCTCTCTCTCATACTCTTGCATACTTAGATTTTTCTTGGAGCACTCTTAGAGGGTGTGGAATACTTGGATTTTTGGAGCAAGAAGGAAAAGGAAGAGCAGGGAAGTGCTAGAGGACATCGGGATCAGCAACTATAATAGAATTTTCTTGCAAGTACCGAGTTGCATGTATGCTTTCCTCACTAGTTTTGGCATGCATGGAATATGCATATGGATTATTGGTCATGATTTGTCACTAGCATGGAGGATTGCCTGGATTGATAGTGGATTTCCTAGCCTTGCAATTTCCTAGATAGCCATGGAGATTTTGAGTTTATTTTCTTATTTTGTTTTGGTTGGTTCTCATGTTTCCTTAGCTTGGGTTGAGTTATTAGTTCCTGGAAGCCCTGGTTGGACAAAACCTTTGGAAGCCCTGTAATAGGTTGGGTTGAGTTAGTAGTCTTGGAATCCTTGGTTGGAAAAACATTCTGGAATCCCTTGGTGGGTTGAGTTACTAGTCCTAGAAGCCATGGTTAGAAAAAAAAATTGGAAGTCGAACGACAGTTGTGGGTTGAATTACTAGTCTTGGAAGCCTTGGTTGGAACAAACGCTCTGGAAGCCTTGGAAGGCTTGGATAGAGACCATTTTGATGATAGCTTTATGATTTCCGACCATGAGGTGGAATCATTGTTTGATGGGTTGAGTTGGATGGCCTCTGGAAGCCCCGGATGGTTTTGGATTGATGTGTTCTATGAGATCCCACATTCATGCTTAGAATATGGCACAAGGGTGAATTCTTGAAGAGAGATTTGGCTTAGCCATTCTACGGTTGGGTGGAACGTGGAAGCCCCATCTAGGGTTTGCATTTTGCATTATCAAAATGAGGTTATTTTTCCTTGTATTTCTATGAGTATTATATTGTATTATATGTGATTGATTTGGTTGTGATTTCATTGGTATTTTTGCTGCTATTATGTTGGTTCTATATGTGTTTTATGACAATAGTGATGTATGGATCTCATCATGTTTTTACTTGTAAATGAATGATCAATGTATCTATGACCTAATGGATGAAATGGCAGTTGATGTGTTGAGGCATCAATTCTTCTTAGTAATTCTCAACTAAGTATGAGACCCCTATGCTTAGATTTGTTATTTACACATGTAGATCACATATTTTTGATATGTTTGACAAAATGCCTGTCATGGGTAGTAGGGGTCCAGCCAAGGTCTCATTCAAGTGATTGTATTTATACTTTCATTTCCATGTTATTTTACTGATCTGAAGATGTAATTCAATTATGGGCAGTGACCTAGGTTGTAGGCCTAAAAAGGTGGCTCAAATACCAGGGACGTTGGCATAACACTGATAAAAAGAGTCCCTAGATGTTGGCTTGTAGGCCTATGAGAGATCCAAAGGTCCCTAGATGCTGACATGCCCATAACATGAGAGCATCCAAAGGTCAAGTAGTCTAAAATGTCAGTGGGGCCTAGGGAATGGTTGGCATAAAGGTTAGGTTGGTTCCTGAGGGTCCTAATGCTAATATTGAATGTCTGTATGATGTTTTTCTATCAGTTCCACTTCCTTAATGTGACTTAGGAGGTCGAATCATATCATAGTGGCCTCTCATCACATGTTTACCCTGACTGGCCAGTTGCTTGGGTAGATGTGGGAGGAGGTTGTTACAAATTGGTACTAGAGCATGGTTCACCCCTCAGACTGGATGGGATGTGTGTTGGTCATGCAAGCATGTCAGTTGCATGTGTGTCTCTTACACTTTCATTCCATGTGCTTGTTGCATTTGCATAATTTTGATCATGGTTGTAGTGATGTCTTCATGAGGAACTTGATGTTGTTATTGTGGAGTGCATCATCATGAGTGTATGATTGGTTACATTCCTCATATATCACTTACATGTATCATTATTGTATGCTTGGTTACATTCTTGTATGTTAGGTTGCATTCATGTATGCTTGGTTGCATGTATAATTCTTGTAGGTTTGGTTTCAAGTATCATTCATTTATGCTTGATCATATGTGTTTTGCATGTGTGTGGTTGGTTACGCATTGCTTATGCATGTTCATGTTTTCATGTGGCCAAGTGTACAGTGATGTAATGGTTGTCATCATGCATGAGCTCGTGGTATGAGTCATTGATAAGGTCATGCATTGATGACTGGACCCTAGCTAGAATGATGGTTTCATTTTCATATACCTATGTGTTATGTTTCTATATGTTGTCATGATTATATTATACATGTATCAAGTTGATGTTGAAAAAACGTGTAACAAGAAATGTTAAATTTAGAATGTGCTATAAATAGAAGTCCTAAAAATAGCATGTCTAAAAATAGCAGTTGGCCGTTGAGGTCATGGGCCACCTTGGGTGAGAGGTGAAACTGCTAAAAATAGAAACTTCTAAAAATAGCATTTTGGGTCCCTATTTTTAGCAGTCCCTAGTCTAACTATAGGAAGTAAAAACGAATTTGGTCTTACCAATAGTTTAAAATATTAATTAATTAATCTCCATGAGTTAATTAGTTATGGAAAATTAAACTTGAAGTCTTTGTGAGATCATGCAATTATTTTCTCTCTTGATTTAGGAATTTTGATTAAAGGAGATAAGGTTCAGTTCTATATTGAGAGGATCAGTTGACTTAGTTTAACTTAGTCAAGTCCAGTTAAATTATTTTAACAAGTTGTTAAAATAATGAAATATAGTTTGTTAATGCTTGCATGCATGTGACAACTATTATTTTCAGATAACTGAGTATTCTCTCATGAATAACTAATGCATGGCAGTTCAGACAGAGACCCAGTTGAGATCAGATGAGGGACAGTGTACTATCATATGCTAGGATATTTCTAGTAAGTATTCCTTGCATGAGGAAGGAATCTATTTTCTTCTATGACTACATAGTTGGACCTAAGGTGACAGCAGGTATGATTAGGCCAATTTTCAGTGTATAAATTGAGGCCTAGGTAGTCCATGATTTTCATCTTCTTATTATAGAGAGAGAAAGATAGCTATTGAGCTGATTCTTTTTGTATGTTGTTGAGGATCTACACTTGATTGATAATATAGTGTTGGGGTTTTATGTTGGTGCTTTCCCCAGTGATATATCTTGTGTTACGTGTGATTATTTCTCTTGATCAGTTATACGTGTTTATGCTTGATGATGCTCATGAAACCGATTTTTCTTCTGCTTAATTTTTTGTAGAACTAGATCAAGTATTATGCTTTAGGACATTGCATATATCAGTTTGATCTACAGGTGAAATTTCTACATGATATCAGAGCACACGTAATCAAGAAAGGAACAGTATACAAGCAAGAGAAAGGAATTCAAAGTTTATTATTCGGGATATAGATATCTAGTTCTCATCACAGTTCAGATTTCATCCAGATGGCCTTCACTGGTTTGAGGCTTGAGTATGCCCTTAATGGTAGCTCAAACTATATAGCTTGGAAGGATCGCATGGAAGCAATATTGGAAGATAATGGCATTAAGGACTACATTGATCAAGATGTCCCTAAGCCTACTGATGCTACTCAGGTTGCAGACTGGAAGAAGAATGTGGCTAGAGCTAGGAGAATCATCCTGGAGGGAGTTCGACATCACATAGTCTCAAGCCTCCATGGGAAGGAGACTCTGTTTGTAATGTAGAAAACATTGAAAGATTTATATCAGAATAGCAGTGATCAGAGGAAGTTGGCATTGAAAGACAAGCTTCGAAAGATCAAGTGTGAGAAGGGCGATACGATCACTACATTCTTGAACAAGCTCACCAACTATAGAGATGAGCTTGCAAGCGTAGGGATCACTACCATTGATGATGATATGGTGAGTCTAGCACTTCTTGGCCTTCCTAAGAGCTGCCATAGTTACCAGGACTCGGTTAATGGAAGGGACAAACTGCCAGATTGGGAACGACTATGGTCGGATTTGATGCAGGAGGAGATCAGACAGAACACCAGAGATGGAGCTTCTTCATCAACTGATGATGAGGAAGAGAAATTGGCTTTAGCATATAAAGCTAAGAAGGGGAAAGGGAAATCATCCCAATCCAAGTCTTCTCAAGGAAGGAAGAAGTTTGACAAGTCGAAAGTGAGATGCTTTCATTGTCATGAGTTAGGTCACTATGCTACTAGTTGCCCAAAGAAGAAGTCCAAGAAGGGTTCCTCCAAGGAATTTGATGGTGATGCATTAGCTTCACAATTTGAGATGGATTTCTCACTTATTGCATGCATGGTTTCATCCAGCATGGGATGTGTTTGGTACTTGGACAGTGGAGCTTCTTTCCACATGTCAAGTGACAAGACTATTTTCAGCACTTTGGAGGAGAAGGATCTCCAAATATGGATCGATATGGTTGATGACGGAAAGTACCGTGTCTTAGGTTCAGGTACGGTTATGTTTCAGAGGGAGCATGGCTCTCCCCTCTCTCTTTCTAATGTTATGTATGTACTAGGGCTTAAAAAGTATCTTGTGTCTATTGCTATGCTTGAGGATAAAGGCTATGATGTAGTCTTTAGTTTGGGAAAGGTTTTCCTAAGGCATATTAGACTGGACAGACCAAACAGATAGGGATTTGAGTTAAGAATATCTATAACTTATAGGTAGAAGATTGTGCTACTTTGAGTACCAAAGCAGAGGTGATGCATGGCCATGATATTGGTGAGTTGTGGCATAGGAGACTAGGCCACTTGCATCATTGGGCCTTGAATATCATGCAGCAGATTTCTACAGGATTACCCAAGTGCAAGATGGAGAAAACAAGCACATGCAAAGGTTGTACTTTGGGTAAGTATGCAAAATATTACTTTGATGATTCGGATGGTAGCAGGAGCAGTTCTGAAGTGAGTTCATTCGGATGTATGCGGGCCCTTCTCTACAACCTCAATCGCGAAGCAAAGGTATTATGTTATTTTTGTTGATGATTTTTCTTGTAGGTTTTGGATCTACTTTATGCAAAAGAAGGATCAAACCTTCTTGAAGTTTTGTGAGTTCAAAGCTTTGGCAGAGAAAGAATCAGGGATGAAAGTAAATGCCTTATGCAATGATAATGGTGGAGAGTATATTTCCCAACAGTTTAAGGACTTCTATGCTTCAGAAGGAATTAAACGGGAACTCACAGCACATCATAACCCACAACAGAATGGGGTGGCCAAAAGGAAGAACAGATCTATTGTGGGTGCAGCTCGATCGATGTTGCATGACCAAGGCCTACCACTTCATCTGTGGGCTAAGGCATGCAATACAACAGTATATCTTCAGAACATAAGTCCTCATCGTATTTTGGGGATGAATACACCTTTGGGGGATTTTTCGGGGAAGAGACTAGATGTGAGTCACTTCTGCATATTTGGATCACTAGTCTTCTTTCATGTGACCAAAGATGCTCGGAGGAAGCTAGACCCAAAAACTGAGTTGGGAATACTTGTGGGGTACACAGATACACCTCACAACTATCGTGTGTTTCTGTCTGCCAGTTAGAGAACCATAGTGTGCAGGGATATGAATTTCGATGAGCAGCGAGCCATGTGAGTCTCACTTGAGAGGGAGCTCAAGTTGAATGGTGATGATGACGAACTATTAGTTCCTAAGGAGGAGGAGCCTCCTGATGATGCAGATTAGCTGCATGCAGAGATTCCAGTAGTGGAGATCACCATTGCTGGAGAGTCTTCCAGAGATGGGTAGAAATGCTCATGGGAAGCTGACAGATTGATGCAGGATGCGAGAGAGAATGTGGGGCAGCCATCCTCTCAGCGTAGACAGAGGAGATCTCCCGAGAGATACATTAGCTACATGGCCCTAATTTGGGAATGTGTAGTGACTGAGCCTTCTTCTTTTGAGGAGGCAGTGCAGAAGCCAGTTTGGGTTGATACGATGGTAGAGGAGTATGATTCTATCATGTGGAACAATGTGTGGGATGTTGTTCCTAGATCGGGGGACAAGCCAGTGGTTACTTCCTGATGGCTTTACAAGGTAAAGCAGGCAACTGATGGTAGTATTGAGAAACACAAGGCAAGGTTTCTTGCCCGTGTTTTCTCACAAGTTGAGGGGATTGACTATGATGAGACATTTGCTCCTGTTGCAAGGTACTCATCGATTAGATTGATTCTAGCACTATCAGCTTAGATGGGTTGGAAGATCCATCAGATGGATGTGAAGACAACATTCCTCAATGGGGATATTAAGGAAGAGGTATACATAGAGCAACCAAAGGGATTTGAGACCTCCGATTGTGAGTCACATGTGTGTCAACTCAAGCGAGCATTGTATGGGCTGAAGCAAGCACCCCGTGCTTGGTATACCAAGATTGAAATCTATTTCACCGAGTTGGGCTTAACCAAGAGTGAAGCAGATGTGAACCTCTACCTCATCATTGTAGAAGGTAAGCTATTGATTATTGTACTTTATGTCGATGATCTGATTTTGACAGGTGATGATCAGTTGATCAAGTCTTGCAGGGAGGACCTTGCAAGAGAGTTTGAGATGAAGGACATGGGCCTCATGCACTACTTTCTAGGCATGGAGGTGTGGCAGAGAGATGGGGAAGTATTTTTGTCTCAAGGCAAGTATGCCAATGAGATACTCAGGCGCTTCCAAATGGTGATGTGCAACCCCATGGAGACTCTTCTAGTAGGTAATTAGAGGAAGGAGGATGCTACTTTAGGTGAGGTAGTAGCTGCTACGGTTTATAGGTAGCTTGTGGGTTCACTCATGTATTTGGTGAACACATGACCAGATTTGTGCTTTGCGGTACCAGCTGAGTCAAGCTATGGTTCAGCCAACCAAGTTATTTTGGAAGGTGGCAAAGCATGTACTGAGATATCTCAGAGGCACTACATAGTATGGATTATGGTATAGGCAGACAAAGGGAGTGAAGCTCCAAGGCTTCACAGATGCAGATTGGGCAGGTAGTCCATCAAACAGGGAGAGCACTTCTGGAGGAATCTTCAACCTTGGGTCAGTTACAGTTTCTTGGTATAGCAGGAAACAGAGATCAGTTACACTTAGCACAGTGGAGGCAGAGTACATGGCAGCTAGTCAGGCTGCATGTGAGGCCATCTGGATGCGGAAGATTCTAGTGGGATTGTTTGGTCAGATGATGGTTCCTACGGTGATATATTGTGATAATCAGAGTTGCATTAAACTCTCTGAGAATCCAATGTTTCGTGACAGGTCCAAGCATATAGATATCCGCTATCATCATCTATGGGATTGTGTGGTCAAGAGGATCATGATGTTGCAGTGCATTTCGACCGAGGAAGAGGATGCAGATATTTTGACAAAGGCATTGTCAAAAGGCAAGTTTGAGTTCCACGGAGACAGGATCGGGCTTGCTGATAATCCCTTTCTTGTTGAGAGGGAGTGTTGAAAAAATATGCAACAAGAAATGTTAAATTTAGAATGTGCTATAAATAGAAGTCCTAAAAATAGCTTGTATAAAAATAGCAGTTTGGCCATTGAGGTCATTGGCCACCTTGGGTGAGAGGTGAAACTACTAAAAATAGAAACTTCTAAAAATAACATTTCTGGGTTCCTTCCTATTTTTAGCAGTTCCTGGTCTAACTATAGGAAGTAAAAACGAATTTGTTCTTACCAGCAGTTTAAAATATTAATTAATTAATCTCCATGAGTTAATTAGTTATGGAAAATTAAACTTGAAGTCTTTTTGTGAGATTCATGCAATTATTTTCTCTCTTGATTTAGGAATTTATCCCTTGATTAAAGGAGATAAGGTTCAGTTCTATATTGAGAGGATCCGTTGACTTAGTTTAACTTAGTCAAGTCCAGTTAGATTATTTTAACAAGTTGTTAAAATAATGAAATATAATTTGTTAATGCTTGCATGCATGTGACAACTATTATTTTCATATAACTAAGTATTCTCTCATGAATAATTGATGCATGGCAGTTCAGACAGAGACCTAGTTGAGATCAGATGAGAGACAATGTACTATCAGATGCTAGGATATTTCTAGTAAGTATTCCTTGCATGAGGAAGGAATCTATTTTCTTCTATGACTACGTAGTTGGACCTAAGGTGACAGCAGGTATGATTAGGTCAATTTTTCAGCCTATATATTGAGGCCTAGGTAGTCCACGATTTTCATCTTCTTATTACAAGGAGAGCAGGATAACTATTGAACTGTTTTTTTTTATATGTTGTTGAGGATCTACACTTGATTGATAATACAGTGTTGGGGTTTTATTTTGGTGCTTTCCCCAGTGATATATCTTGTGTCATGTGTGACTATTTCTCTTGATCATTTATATGTGTTTATGCTTGATGATGCTCATGAAATCGATTTTGCTTCCGCTTAATGTTTTGTAGAACTAGATCAAGTATTATGCTTTAGGACATTTCATATATTAGTTTGATCTACAGGTGAAATTTCTGCATGGTATCAAAGCTATCTGATTTGTAGAAAAATTCTACAGTTGATTTGTTGATCTTACAGAAAAGGTGTCCTCCCCAAGCTATACTAAGGTATGTTGGTTTATTGTGATTTGGTTTAGCTGACATGATATACCTTGCAGGAGGAAATATCAAATGGCTAGCAAAATGGTAGGCTACAAATAATTTCCCTATGAATCAAAAGAGTAGTATGGTGTTGGGAATTTATTCTGAATTGGCATATACACTAAGAATCGTAAAGGAAGAAATAAGGAGTTGTAAGGCATATAATGACATAATAATGCAAGCATAGGAGAAACAAATAGAGGTAAATGGAGTGATACTTCAGAATGTGTCATATTTACAGCGGTAGGGACCATGTCAGATCAGATATGAGCAAGAGGACAAAACCAATGGAGCACATGGTAGTAGGTCACATGGTGGTCACAGGTCAGATAGAGATGACACGGTTAGAGATGGAAAAATTTTGGATACTTTGGAGAGGAGAAGGGATAGATATAGGTATTATTCTATTTCTAATTCAGATAGGCACTATGATCGTCATTGTTATCATCCTTACAGGAGGAGTGATAAGGGATACTTTCCATATGAGTTTAAGAAATCAAATCCACCTACTTTTGATGGAGAGATGAAGAAACCACCGGATGCAGAGGCACGGTTGCTTGGCACGAGGAAGTTCTTTAGGTTGCATGATTATTTAGAGAACATGAAAGCCAAAGGAGCTACATTTAGTCTCAAAGGTAAAGCATACATTTGGTGGGAAGATGTGAAGAACTTCATATGTATTCATGAGGAAGACTTGACTTGGAGTGAGTTTGAGCGGTTATTAAAGAAGAAGTATTTTTCATAGAGATACTTTGATGACAAGGAAAAAAAAATATATGAGTTAAGCATGGGATCGATGACATATGATAAGTGCACTAGAAGGTTCTTAGAGTTACTAAGGTATGTGCCTTATCTCATGGAGGAGAAGGCTAAGATTCAGAGGTTCATTAGTGGATTACCGATTGCATTCAAAGATGAGATTGAGTTCGATGAGCCTAGATCATTGGAGGAGGCCATTCGAAAGTTAAGGAATCGATATGAACAATCAAAGTGCAGATATGAGACTAAGCTAGACTGGAAAGCAAATGCAAACAACAAAGGAAAATGGGATAGAAAGTGAGCAAGACATCATGGTACAAATAATAAAGAGAATGTTACACCATCTAATAAGTTTAATGCATCAGATAGAGGATAGGGGCACCGATCTAAGGAGTAGAATAAGGGTGCAGACTGGAAGCCTCTAGAGTGTTGGACTTGTGGCAAAGATCATCGCAGGAGAGATTGTATGTAGAATCAGGGTGGTAGGCCTCAGATATATAGTGCATAGGATGCACAGACTGTTGAGTATGTTGGTCAGATTGTTCCTCGTATTTATGCAACATTGGATAAAAAACATGTAGACCGTCAAGCATCTATCATTGAGATGGACGGTAAGTTCTGTGATCAAGTTATTTCTATTTTGATTGACATTGGATCTAATTATAGCTATGTTAGTTCTGACTTCGTGGATAAGTGCGGTTTGAGTAAATAATTGCATGGAGAATATTGGTTAGTGCAGTTGTCTACAGGTACAAAGAAGTGAGTGAATCATTAGGTAAGAGCTTGTGTGTTTGATTTGAATGGTATGCCTACCGCAACACATTTGAATGTATTACCGTTGTGATCATACAGTATGTTGTTGGGCATGGATTGGTTGTATCTTCATAGAGCCAAGGTGGATTTTTATGACAAATCCATTGAGTGTGTTGATGAAAATAGAGAACCAAGAGTCTTACAACATAAGAAGAAAGCCACATCAGTTACAATGGTGACATTTATGCAAACAAAGCGTAGCTATAGGAAAGAGTGCAAGCTATTCACAGTGCACATTTCTAGTGATAAAGGTAAGGAAGTTGAGGATGCAGATGATTTGAGAAGGCACTGAGTTTTACAGCAGTTCAACGATGTATTTCCTGAGGACATCTCACAATTTCCACCTCATAGGGAGGCAGAATTTTCTATTGAGTTGGTGCCAGGGGCAGCTCCAGCATCAAAAGCACCTTACAGGATGAGCACACCTAAGTTGGTAGAGTTGAAGCTACAAATGAAGCAAATTTTGGATAAGGGATACATTAGGCCAAGTGTATCACCATGGGGGGCACCGATATTGTTTGTGAAGAAGAAGGATGGTACTCTCAAATTGTGCATTGACTACAGGAAGTTGAACAAAGTAACCATCAAGAAAAATTATCCCTTACTTGGGATTAATGACTTGTTCGATCAGTTGAAGGGAGCATTAATGTTCTCGAAGATCGACTTGAGATCAAGATATAATCTAATACGCATAAAAGAAGAGGACATTTACAAAACAACTTTCCGAACCAGGTATGGGCATTATGAGTTTGTTGTAGTTCCATTTGGCTTAACTAATGATCTAGCTAAATTTATATTGGTATATTCTATGATGATATATTGATATATTCTAAAAATGAGGAAGAGCATACCAAACATTTAGCAGCAATGTTTAGGTTGTTGAGAGAGCATCAGTTGTATGTTAAGATCAACAAGTGTAGTTTCTTTCAGACTCGGGTACATTACTTGGGGCATGTTGTCTCCAAGGAAGGAATTGCAGTAGATCTAGAAAAGACAAGAGCCATCATGGAGTGGGTATCTCCTAAGAATGTGGATGAGGTGAGATATTTCATGGGGTTAGCAGACTATTATAAGAGGTTCATTAAGAACTTCTCACAGATTGCTTATCCTATCACATCATTGTAGAGGAAAGGTAAGAAGTTTGAATAGATAGAGGAGTGTGAAGCTAGTTTTGAGTAGCTTAATTAGTTGTTGACACATGCACTAGTGTGAAAGATTGTAGATCTAGACAAAGAGTTTGTAGTGTGCACAGATGCTTGCGAAAAAGGACTTGGTGGAGTCCTTATGCAAGATGGACAGGTGGTATGTTATGAGTCAGGAAAACTGAATGAGAAATAGCAATAACCCACATATGATCTTGATTTGGCGGTGATTATACGTGCATTGAAGATGTGGAGACACTATCTTCTAGGAACGAGGTTCACATTGATGAGTGATCATAGTGGTTTACAGTATCTATTTGACCAACCAAATTTGAATGGTAGGCAGGCTCGGTAGTTGGCTACAATTAATGAGTGAGATTTTGAAATCAGGTATATCAAAGGTAAAGAGAACATAGTGGAATATGCTCTTAGCAGGTGGATACAGGTAAATCACTTGGTAGTTATGAGCTCCTATGGGACAGACTTACAGGATAGGATCTTGCAGGCAGGCTAGCAGGATGTCAAATATACGGAGATTATGCACAGGTTGCAGCAGAGTACAGGCACAGGTACAGGTGATAATAAAGGTATAGGTACATGTGATAGTACAAGTATAAGTACAAGCAGTGGTATAGGTATAGATGCAGGTGCACAAGATCTGGACTATTTCCTTACAACATATGGATTGGTTAGGTTCAAATATAAGATATATGTGCCAAATATTAGTGAGCTCAAGAAGGTTACCTTGAGGCAGTTTCATGTGAAACCATATTCAGGTCACCTAGGTTATCATAAGACACTAACTGTAGTGAAGATATTTTATTATTGGTCGAACCTGAAGAGGGATGTAGCAGAGTTTGTGGCTAGGTGTTTTGATTGTTAGCATGTGAAGGCAGAGTATAAGCATCCAAGTGGACTTCTACAACCGATTGCAATTCTAGAATGGAAAGGGGAGGTCATTTCCATGGACTTCATCATAGGTTTGTCGAGGACAATGAGACAACATGATTCCATCATGGTTATTGTGGACAGGTTGACAAAGGTTGTGCACTTCATTCTAGTGAAGTCTACATTCTTAGCTAGCGATGTAGCACATGTATTCATAAGAGATGTGGTCAAATTGCATGGTATTCCAAAGAATATTGTGTCAGACATGGATGTAAAGTTCGCTTCCAAGTTTGGAAGGAGTTTTTTTTCAGGTTTGGGCACAGAGTTGGCCTTCAATACATCTTATCATCCATAAACAGATGGACAAGCTGAGAGGGTCAACAGGATATTGGAGGACATGTTGAGGATGTATGTGATGCATCAACAATGAAAGTGGGAATAGTATGTTACACTGATAGAGTTTGATTGCAATAATGGTTATAGGAATCTTTGAAGATGATTCTGTTTGAGGCATTGTATGGGCAGAGTTGCAATACTCCTGTCAGTTAGAGTGATCCGGTTAATAGGGTGTTGGTTGGACCATATATGTTTGCATACATGGAACTAGAAATGCGGGGAATCAAGAAAATCTAAAGGCAACATAGGATAGGAAGAAGATCTATGCAGATCGGAACAAATTGTTCAAGGAGTTCTAGGTTGGGGAATAGGTGTATTTGAACATCAAACCAAAGAAGATCTTGTTACGGATTGGATTGTGTGCCAAGCTAGCACCATGGTTTTGTGAACCCTCCAATATTGTTGAGAGGATTGAGCCAGTAGCATATCGACTTGCACTGCCTCTGATAGTGAAAGTCCATGATGTTTTCCATGTGTCATTGCTTAAGAAGTATGTTAAAGATGTTTATCATGTGATTGACTGGTCTTTATTGCAGGTGGAACCAGATGGAGAATTCCAACCGGAGCCTCTGTGTATATTGCAAATAAAGGTTCTCGTGCTCTAGCACTGAGAAATCAAGCAAGTTAAAGTGCAATGGAAGCACTTTGGGCCCGATGAAGCTACATGGGAGATGAGGGATCAAATGCGAGCTATTTATCCTTCCTTGTTTGCCCGTTGAGGCAAAGTTGCTTTGGTGTGGTGATTTGGTATATGTTTTGGTGATGTTTGGTATATGTACATATTTATATGGATGTAAATACTACCATGAGATATGTTATAAAGCTCCAATAAGCAGTATGGGTGTCATGCCATTATGATGTTATGTTTGATATGTGTTCATGTTGGTTTGTTTCTCAGCAGGTTGATCATTGTAAATACTTCAACGAGATAAGTTATAAAGCTCCATCAAAAGTATTATTTGCTTACAATATTTTTGTGGTTATAGGTGTTGTTGAACACCAAGGACAATTTTCACCCAAGGGGGAGGGTTTTGTAACATCCCTCGAGAAAATTCTATGTAATGAAAGTTAATAAAAGAGATATAATAACCACGGTTGATTATGGAAATGGCTAAGGCTTTGGAAAGGTAAAATGGTATTTTTAGCACATTTATTTATGAAAATAATGGAAATTAGGAGAAAAGGGAGGTGAAAGGTCACAAGTTCCATGTGAGGACGAAATTGAAGGAAAATAATTGAAAATAAAGAAAATGGAGGCCTCATTCATAAAAAGGCTTCTGAGGATCAATTCGTAACCTTTTTTCAGTTCAGTTTTGGAGCTCTCTCATTATTTTCTCTCTCTCTCTCTCATACTCTTGGATACTTAAAGTTTTATTAGAGCAGTCTTGGAGGGTGTGGCATACTTGGATTTTTGGAGAAAGAAGGAAAAGGAAAAGTAGAGAAGCGCAAGTGGACATCAGGATCAATAGCTACAACGATATTTTCTTGCATGTACCAAGTTTTATGTATGTTTTCCTCACTATTTTTCGCATCCATCGCATATGCATGTGAATTATTCCTCATGATATTTCATTGGAATGGAGCATTTCCTAGATTGACAGTGGATTGCCTAGCCTTGCCATTTCCTAGATAGCCATGGAAATTGTGGGTTTATTGCCTTGTTTTTTTTGTTGGTTCTCATGATTCCTTAGATTGGGTTGAGTTATTAGTTCCAGGAAGCCTTGGTTGAGCAAACGCTCTGGAAGCCCTATAACAAATTGGGTTGAGTTACTATTCTTGGAAGCCTTGGTTGGAAAAACGCTCTAAAAGCCCTTGGTGAGATGAGTTACTAGTCCTAGAACCCTTGGTTGAACAAAATTCTCTGGAAACCCAGTGATAGTTGTGGTTTGAGTTACTAGTTCTAGAAGCCTTGGTTGGAACAAACACTCTGGAAGCGCTAGAAGGCTTGGATAGGGACAAACCTGATGATGGTTTTGTGATTTTTGACCATGAGGTGGAATCATTTTTTGATGGGTTGAGGTGGATGGTCTCTGGAAGCCCTATATGGTTTTGGATTGATGTGTTATATGATATCCCACATTCGTGCTTGGAATATGGCACAAGGGTGAATGACTAAAGAGAGATTTGGCTCAACCATTCTTTCGTCGGGTGGAACATGGAAATCCCATCTCGAGTTTGGATTTTGCATCATCAATATGAGGTTATTTCTTCTTGTGTTTATATGCGTATTATATTGGATTATATGTGGTTGATTTGACTATGATTTCATTGGTATTTCTGATGTTATTATGTTGGTTATATATGTGTTTTATGATAGTATCTATGTATGGCTCTCATCATTTTTTTACTTGTATAATGAATGATCAATGTATCTATGACCTAATGGATGAAATGGAAATTGATGTGTTAAGGCATCAATGCTTCTTAGCAATTCTCAGCTAAGTATGATACCCATATGCTCAGATATGTTATTTACACCTGTAGGTGATACTCGTATGCTTAGATCTATTATTTAGACCTGTAGATCACATATTCGTTATATGTTTGACAAAATTCATGTCATGGAGAGTAGGGTTCCAATCAAGGTTTCATTCAATTGTTTTCATTTATATTGTCATTTCCAAGTTATTTTACTATTCTGAATATGTGATTCAATTCTGGGTAGTGATATAGGCTCTCAACTTGAAAAAATGGTTCAAATACCGGGGACACTGACATAACACATACAAAAAGAGTCCCTGGACATTGGCTTCCAGGCCTATGAGAGCATCCAGAGGTCCCTGGACATTGGCATGCCCATAGTATGAGAGCATCCATAGGTCAAGTATTCCAAAATGTCAGTGGGACCTAGGGGTTGGTTAGCAGAAAAGTTGGGTTGGTTCCTGAGGGTCTGGTTAGGGTCCTATAATAATAGGATTCATAATTTTGGAATGGCTATGATTAGTCTTGTAATATTGTAAATACTTTTGCTTTCTGTAAAATGTTTTCCCATTTTAAAAATAAAAAATGTAAAGAGGGTAAGTCCTAAAAGAAAAATCAAAGGACTAAAAGAAAAGGATAAAAAAGGAAAATAACATATGAACCCCAATAAAAAGAGATAAAAAATAGATTCTAAAAGTGATGAAAATTCAAATGCAACTACTTTTTACTTTACTTGACAAAATAAGAATGTGTGCAACCTGTCAAAAATGCCACAATCCATGATGGTCAAATAGTTTAATCTTGATTTGTTCATGCTTTAAATTTCATGTCGATAGATAGAGAATAAATAATGAGCTCAAAGGTAGGTAAAAGATGTTTTGGAATGCACAAGGTTGCAAGCTCAAATGCACCTTCATTATGCTTAATCTTATGTTTCATGTGTAGGAGGAATTATCAAAGAAAAAGGACATTCACAAAATTCATATATTACTTTGGGTATTTACCCTAAAAGTTCTATATAATTTTGGGCTTGAATACTAGAGCTCATTCATTAATTTCCCATCATTTCATTAAACCCCTACATGTCTAGTTTATTAATTTCCCTTCATTACTTTTCATTCCCTAATGTTTTTCCCCTTCTTGGTTCCAAAGGACCCTTCCCTCTTCATTTCCCCTTGTAAAAATATCCCTACCCCTTCATTTTACCTTTCCCCCTATTTCATTTCATTTTCCCTTGTAAACCCACTAAAACCCCCTTATGCTATGTTTAAAAAGTTAAATGTATCAGGCCCCATTGAAAACCCTCCCCGATACCCTTTTAACTCAACCCTTATATTATTCTAAAGTCTCACTTCATATATTTAACCCGTCGCACCAATTATCCCCAGGACCCGCATTTTATTAACCCATCACATATATTAAATCTCGTAATTAATTTTAATTAATTACATTTCATTGTAATTAAACCTGACCCCACTCCCTAACTCATCCCTTGCAACTCTACTACGCAATAGCCCTCTGATCACCCACCTCCAGATCCAACGGCTCATACCCATATCGTGCGCTCCCATCGTCCAACTGTTAATATCTCAAAAGCACTCGAGATTCGTGGTTTTGTTTGATCTCCCTTTTGCTACGTGGTAGCCCCACGTTGTATCATGTCCTTTGAAAAAATACCACCCTACACTCAAAAGCGGTGCAATAATCCATAATACAGCCTCCCCGCATAAAAGGAAACTTCCCATTGTTCATTCATTAATCCTGTGCCCAAAACTTAACCGATGTTGGTTAAAAAACAAAAGGCTGCCCTTTTTACTTTTTTTACTATTATTTTGTTGCCAGCAACCTCTGCCGACCAATTCTAAACCCCGAAGCTCTGCTCAACCATTATAACCCCACTTACAACCATAAGATGCTGCAGTCACCAATCTGAAGTAGCATAAAGACAATTCAAGCCTCAGACAGCCTCTGCTGCTCCCACAGAACCCTAACTGCACACCAAATCTTTGTTTTCCAGGGATTCTTGAAAGAACCAAAAAGGCCCTTTGCTTAAACTCTTCACAGTATTTATAGAAAGTTAATCAATTGAGCCAATTAAAAAACCTTTCCAAACTAAAAGAACCCCAATGTACATCCAAAAGCCCTTTCCTGCAGACTGTGTTCACCTTTTGCATTATTCAAGAAGTCCTCAGCTTACTCCTTAAGCAAAATAAAGGTTAATTCAATAAAAGAAGAAAAATTATGGCTTCCCAAAGCATTCTGAATGAAAAAACCCTGAAAACCCTTCACTTGGATATTGACCACCTCCCATTGGCCAACACAGATTTTCAAATCAAAGACAAATTTTCCCCTAGCCATCTATTGAAACTCCACTACTGGAGTAAAGACAAATTCCTCAACCACAGTGATGATATTCAGTTATGGGAATCAAATTTGCCCAAATAGTTGTTCCCAAAGGTATACCAATTCCTTGAAATCATCCACCTATGCCAACTATGTTATATCCCAACCCAAAGAGCCATAGTCTCTCCTAACCAGAAGATTTTATTTACAATCACTGCAAATAAACCAAATGTTGCAAGTCCAGCCAAAGCCAAATGAAACCCCATTTTCTATTGAAAACCTACTTGAACTATACTTGAAGTTGGACCTTCCTAAGAGGTCTCAAATTTTTCAAACTTTCATCCTAGAAGAGGCTCATTTTCCTACAAACATCCTCCATACTCTGCCAACATTTTCTCTGAGAGGGCCAGACAAATTGTAACCATGCTCTCTTGCATTCTAGGATATACCACTAATGAGCATGTAGATGAGCCTATACTTGCTTTCCATTCTATTTTTTGCCTAGGCAAGCCTCCAGCTACAGTTTTCAACTTTGCCCAAGTCTTAGCAGACAGAATCCATGATCAATTGATCATATTACCAAATGAAAGAGTATTTAAATATTCTTCAGTATTGTTCCACATGTGATTATATTTCCAATCAAACAAGTTTCCAGTCAACATCCAAAAGTTGGACAGTAAGGGCCATCCTAGATCTGTTATCTTTTGGACAACCTTTATCCAATAATATTCCACTTTTTCAGCTACAAGGAGTTCATTGATCCCTTTGTTCACCCAGTTGTTAATATGCTACACAATAGAAATCAGCCCAGGATCATTGATGAGATAAAGAAATTTTTATAGTTGTCCAAGCATAGTAGAATAGGGGACTGGTATTTATACCAAGACCACACAGAAATTATGGTTTATGGATGCCAACTCACTCCCTATGAGTTGTCCAAATATCTCCCCATGAGAATATTTGCATTAGAGTATATCAGGAAGATTATAAACTCATATGATGTGAATTTTCTATCAGCTAGGAATAAAACACAGTTCAAAAGAAAAAACGAGCTTGGTCCTTATATCTTCAATAATAGGGAGGTTGGGGAAGAAGCAGAAAAATCTTTAAGGAAATGAAGTTTAGTAATAGTTTCAACTGGTAGTATGACCCTTTAGGAGTCATAAACAAACTAAGACTCAAGTTTAAATTGAGCCCTTTCATGCATGAGTCCAACCCAGACATTGCAAAATATGTCAACCAGTCAGAGTGGTTGGAAAACACCTTGATATATATGGAGAAATAGAAGGATACTAGTTCCATTCTGCATACTCCAACCCTACAGGACAGAAATGCAAAAAGGACCAGGGAAGAAGGTTCTTGCTCCAACAAGAATACAACATATGACAAATTTGAAATCATGTATAGGAAGAATCCCAAGCTAAATCCTATAAATGAGCAAGAGGAGATAGTTGAGACAGTTGAGACACTTCAAATAATCGATACAAGTACAGTGCTGAGAGAGAACACTCATCAACCTTCCACCTCTAATACTCATAGTATTCAGAAGCAGCTTAGTATTGAAGTCTCTTCATCCAGCAAACTAGCGGATAAAGACAAAGATATAAAGGAGAAGTATAAAGAAATCAAGTTGAGAAATGAGGCATTGAACGCTGAAACCTATGCCCAATATTTCAAACAGACTCCTAGCAATCAGAATAGGTTACTTTCAACTTTTGACATTAAAACATGTAAAATGAAAATGACCTTTTTACAGCCTACACTACAGCAACCTAAGTCATCAGCAGATTACAAAAAGACAAAATTTGAAGCTTTGGTGAGGGATGTTCATCCCATATATCAGATTGAATTTCATAAGCAATCTGGAGAAATGATATACTCAATGATGACCAATAAGGATATGAGTGTACAAAAACTTCAAAATTCTCTAGACAATATCACAACATAGTTTAAGCTAGAGAAAACATCCTCACAAGCAAAGGATAATAGAATCAAGTCACTAGACGATTTGGTTATTGAGAATGGCTATAATCCAAATGACATCAAGGCAGCAGAAAAGCTCATAAAAAAGAAGAATGAAGACATTTCTACATTAAAGAAGCAACTAGTTGCCTCCTTCTGAACATCCATAGACCAAGGAAGTTCTAGAGAGTCAAAGCCAAAAATATGAGATGATGGACCTCATTCTGCAGTTAAATGCTCAGTTAAAAATAAATGGAGAATGAGATGGATAAGTTATTACAAGAGAAATAAGCCACCATTGAAGAAGCTACCGCTATTGCTATTCTTACAGTTACTACAGCAATTCCTTCTACTTTGGTAGCCTCACTGGCCACAGCAGCTCTAGTAGCTACAACACTTCCCATTTCATCAGTAACTACATCAGCAACAGGTTTAACAACAGTAGCAGCTCATCCTAGTGATGAAGCAAGTAAATTGGTCAAAGCCATGGAGGATATGTCCATCCAAACCACTGAAATAAATAGACTTAAGGAACAAATAAAAAGTCCAGAGGATGAAAAGAAACTAACTCAAATTATGCATATGAATGAAAGGATACACAAGTTAGAGAAGGAATTAACACTGAAAGAGCCACTAGCCCAAGAAAAACAAATTTTATGGGCCAATATCATTGACTCGGTCAATGATATTTGGCCATCTATACACGTGATATTTCAGCAGAACAATTTGGTCAAAGAGGCTAGTGATGCAATTCAAAGGGTTAGAGCTGAACTTGGAAATCTGACAGAAGAAGCCTCAAGAATAATCCAGTTCCCTAACTCAAAGAACAAGTATGAACTGTAGGAGCTTGGAATAGCTAACAGAACTGGGACCATATTAGCGGTAAAGAAGGTAATCAACAAGAGGAAACTGATGACACAACTTGAAGATAAATGCCAAACAATGGAGCTAGCAATAACTAGGTTTATGGTAAAATTTGGTTCTTTGAGGCAGAAAGTTCTGCCTAATACATTAGTGATTAATGACAGGTTGATGCCACATGAAGACTATGATAAGAAAATCATAGAAATGGTAAAGTAACAAGCCAACAATTCCTCTATGAAAGGGATGCCTACAGGAAAAGTCCTTTACCAGATTTTTGAGAATCTCTTGTACCTCCATCATGAGGTAAAAAATCTTTTTGTAAACAAGCCCACTTTTGCAAAATACACAGAAACTAATGAAGTCTACAGAAGAATGGTAAATATTAAATTACCAAATGTAGAGACTTGGGAAAAATTGAATGATTTACTGTAAATATGCAAGGTAAATAGTGAATACAAAGCAGTGAAGGTAAAACAGCAGATCATCTAAGTCAAAGAGTACCAATCAAAGGCAAGTAAAAGGACAGCCAGCATAGAGAAACAACAAAGAGAGAAAACAACAAAATATCATAACAACAAACAATAAAAGAGGGACAGCTTGCATCAGTCACATATATGCCTCTATATTCTTGCATGAAGATATTTCTTTTTCCTTGTGTTGTACCTCTGAGATAGTAGTAGGTCAGCTACCAACGCCATAGCATCTAAAATAATTGTTTTGGGGTTTTTGGTTTTAGTTCTTTGGAAGACCAATGGATGAAGACAGATGTAGAATTGAAGTAATTAATCCTTTGGGTTATATTAATATCTCAGCAAAGGGTTGCTATAAAGCTTTACACAGTGATATAGATCAAAAATAGTGGTGAGAAGAAGACAGCAAAAAATATGTTTATCATAGTTTCCAGCTGTAAAACAGAACAATCATAAGTAGGAAAACCTTATAAACTACGTTCCAAAGGTTCAAGGCAGTATACTTAAGTTTACACAAGATGATTTACTTATTAGAGGGGATTAGCTAAATAGACAGTTCATTAATCCATTCTCTTAATAGATGATCACTTCAGGAGCTTATAGGAATAAATTGAGACACAATTGTTCCTCCCTAGATTTCTCTATAATTCTCAAGCATATGAAGAAAAACACAATGATTGATAGCTGGAAAAACTTACAAGATAACACAAACTATGTAAAACCAGATTCAAAATCCTCTGCTTTGTATTAAGGTTCCGGAAAGATTGAGTACATCAAGTGTCTAAAAAATCTTCCTTCAAAGGTGGCTTCCAGGTTCAAATTAGAATTAACAGTGAAGACTTAACAAGAAATTAACAATGAATCTTGAACTTTGAACCATTAACAACTCGAGAATAGAGTTATTTATACAATAATGAAAATAAAAAATATCCTAAAATTGATTAAGATTTATTCTAGGAAAGGAAAGATCTTCATGCAAGAAGATAAGGGCAGCTATTGAACTGCTTCTTGTTGTCCCTTTTATTCAGGTTGTGCTAGCTTTGTTATTTGATATTTTGCCCTTTAAGTTGCTATATTTTTGAATCCTTTGTGTTGGTTGACTCCTTCATTTTATCTTTAATCTGACACTCTTTAAAGCCTTTGAATCTCCTTTAACCCTGTTGAGTAACCTTTACTGTTTCTTTTTACCTTTATAGTACATATGAGGTTTTTACTGTGTTTTTCAACAGTAAATCACTTTAGATTTTATGTTACAGGGTAAGGTAATTTGATATAATCTTCATACTTGTCTTCACATTGTATGCAGGCTTTTTCTTTGTAAGCCTGGAATGGAATCTTTACCTATAAAACACAGAAACTGTTAAGAAAAACATAGGTGTCAAAGGAGATCTTCAATGGCATTATTTGAGCTTGAAAGGCTATTAGAAGGAGTCCATAGCGTATCGGAAGGTGAAACAATGGCTTTTTGGTCACAGACTCTTATGGATGCTTCACTATATAAAACAGGTGAAACAAAGGAAAAATGGTGATTTCTGCTTTTAAACGGAAACACAGTCTACTTTTTGAAATATGGTGCGAAGTGAACAGTGGCTTATTTTGTCGTTATGCAGGAGGTGGTTTTCATCACGCCGCTTATGAAGCGCAGGCGGTTTTGGAAGGGGTCACTCGATACAGTTTAAAGCCTGACACATAGCAATGGAGGACAGTGGAATATCGCTTTTCGAGTGGGTAATGCCCATACAGAGAGCCAACCCGAAATCGTCAAGGGTCGTTGGATTTGAATGCCTTATATCGGACGGTGGTGGAGTGAAAGAGCAGTACGAAGGGTACTAGCGGTCAATTATAGCGGCAATGGCTTTATTATGTGTTAAAACTATGATTAGCGGGGTTAAATGGAGGTTAAGGTTAATTCTTTGTTAAAATCATAAAAACGATTTAACAAAGAAAACCTTCACAAAATAGATATGGCAGACTTGAATTTTATGAATCTGGGTGGATAATGATATCGGGTTCGGGTTAATCGCATATCGCAATTGGATTTTAGCAAAGGATGGCCCATCACAAAGGAATGCGATAAGGGCTCGATGCGACATAGAAATAAATCATATATGATATGTGATCGGGTTCAGGTTCCCATCGCAATCGGAGATTGCAATGGTGGAGGGTTATTGCATTAGCCAGGACTTGCGATGGAGGCGGATGTGATATGAATATGAATTATAATTTATATTGCGTCGAGTCCGGGTCCATCATTGATCGCATATCACAATCGAAGGAGGGTGGATGCACGTTGAAAGGTTGTAATGCGATATTTTATGAAATATATAGTTTTTATAATAAAATTAAGGGTTTCGGGGTATTTTAATAAAAGGAGTTAATAATATACGAGAAAAGGACCTTTTTAGGGGTTTAATACTATAGTTAGTGTTAATATGGAAATATAGGTGGAAAAGGGAAAATATGGCGAAAAGGAGAAATATAGGCAGAAAAGGGAATTACATTAAGTATTATGCTTTTCACGGGTTATTCACTTTTCACATATATACATCAATACTTAGGCTAAACCCATTTTTGTGGGTTTTTCGGGTAAAAAGGGATTTTACATGGTAAAAGGGATTTTACATGGTGTTTTCACTTTTCTTAGGTAAAAAGGGTTTTGACCTTAGGAAAAGGGGTTCTTAGTGGAAAATGAATGAATATGAATGTATGAAGATAGGAAGGGGAAATTAGTGAATATAGGGATGAATGGGGATGAATGGGGATGAATGGGAAGTTAATTAATTGATCTAGTAGACGACCATCATTTTCTTTGTGTAATTGCATCATGGACATAGAAACATATGGTAAAACATGATAATGTACCTTTTTTCCAATCAATAATCAAACTTCTGCAACCTTTCTCTACTTACCCTTTGCTTATCCTATCATTTTTTCTTCACTTAATGCATGCATTTAAGCTAGCAAACCCTTTTCCTTTCTTTTTATTTTACAAAGGAAAACTATCTAAATCTAACCTTATAACCTCCAAGGGCTCAAATTAAACTAATGAGCACCTTATTATTCTCTACCTAACTACTAAGCTGCCAAGATTAAACAGTTTGGCCAAATATTTATTCTCTAACTATAACATCAAATTTAAAGCATGAAGCAGTCAAGATTAAACTATTTGACTATCATGGGTTGTGGCATTTAAAACAAGCTGCACACAACCATTATTCTACAGAAAAGTAGTAGTGGCATTTAGACTTGCTCACTTTTAGATTTTATTTGTTTTCTTTTCTTTCTAACCTAACATTTTCTTTTTGCCTTGATTTTTTTAGAGCATCTACCTAACATTTTCTTTGATATGGACATCATCATTAAGATATATTTTTTAAAAAACATTTTATTCACTATTGATATGTCCATATCCTAACTTAACATTTTTTCAAATATTCTATCTTATCAAAACCAAAAAATGCTACAACACCTTGAATAATTCCTAAAACATGTTAGGATATTTTGTAATAATTTTTTTGTAAAAACACTTCATAATTCGAAGTATAGAGTGTTTATTGCTTAACATTTCTATATTTATTATTGATCTGAAAACCTAAGGGTTTATTGTAACATTTTCAAGTCAACAAACTGAACTGAGTAATAAAGGCATTGCATTACAGGATTCATGTGTTGGGCCATTTCAGTGAAGTACCTTTCATTTGTTAAATTTTTATTTTCTTAAGTATTTCACATACATACATGTTTTCCAATTTGAATGAAATAACCGGAATGCTACATTAGAATTTGTTTAAGTACACTCTGTCTTGAACATTTATTCATTTTCATGTTTTCTTCTGATATCCATAGTAGGGAATTCTTCATTGCTCCCTAGTTTCGGTTGACCTCTTTCATTTCCTTCATTATCCGGTTTGAGGAATCCTTAACTTCTCCAATCCTTAACTGCTCCAATCCTTAACTGCTCCTTGACCCCAATTGAAAAACCACTTCACCATCCAGCCTAAAAAATCTGAATGTACTCAGCTACCTTGCCTTGTGGACAATATCTTTAGAAATTGATCCAATCCTATTTTCTTGACATTTGGACTCCATGGCCCAATGGTAAAAAGACACTTATCTATCCATCTAAATTAGTGATTCCACCACCAAATCAAATAAAAAAACCAACCAAGCTTAAATAACTAGCCTAAAATCAATTAATCCAACAAAGTTAAATCATTAAGCGAGAGCCCTCTCTGAGCATTAGGAAGGCTAGATCATGATCTCAAAAGTAGGTTTGTGGTTACCTCTATTATTTCTTTAAACACAACATGAAAACCCTAGGGAAATTTTAGAGTGATAACATAGTGGTGACCATACTAGGGATGAGTCATCAATTCAATAAATCTTAAAGGAGATTCTAAATATCATCTTTGCACCTTAAGGCCATTTAGGGTTGTCAAAGGTTTCATTAAAAGGATAAAAAAAAAAAATTTAAATTCTGGCTTCCAAAAGAACATACTATACTAGGGCACATCCAAATCCAAACCCTGCTATAATTGTTGATAATCCAGACAAAATATTGAGAAAAAACAATAAAGTAGAAAGTCAAGAAAGCATTAGTCAGCTAACCAAAGAAAATTCACTTCCTAAAGAGTTATCAAACTTAGAGGATCTTCAATTTGATTTATCATTTTAGCATTCATTGTTTCGTACCAAATCTAAAACTTCAGTCCATGATACTGTAATAGACCCTGCTTTTATTCAATTCATTGAATCAAAGAAGAAGAATATTCATCCTGATTTAGATCAACATGTTCTAGACACTTTTGACAAACTTGATGCTTTAACCTCAAATTTTATAAGACACATAGACGAAGCCTATTTTCAATAGTTAGTTGAATTAAATGCCCTAATTTCTACTACTCCTAAGTCTTCTACTATTCCTTCAGAGTCTGTAAATTCATCTTTATTTAGTACTACCTCATCTATTATTTCCACTACACTTCATTCCACAGAATCATTCATCCCCAAGCTTCCTCTTCAACCCAAAGTTTTATTTCCATCTACCAATACTTCAACTTCATCTTCTAGCACTTCTACTACATTTTCAAGCCCTTCAAGCTCAGTTGTAAGCCCTTCAAGTTCATCTTCAAACACTGCCACTTTACCTCCTAGTCAAGCTAGAATCTTAGCCATGGCTGCTAGATATGCTCCTTTGACCTTACCATCTCAAGTACATGACATGCCCCAAGACTACCGAAGAAAAATCTTTTAGTTTGATGGTATTGGTCAATATACTGCACAACAATATGTAATAAAAATGAGTGATTATTTTGAATTACATTAAATTGATGAAGAAGATGTACAAATGAGATTATTTGCACAAACAATAGCAGGAGATGTCAAGAAATGGTTTAAATCTTTACCTGTTGGTCATATTGTTGATTTACCTGCTTTCCACAGATTGTTTATCAATAGATGGGAAAGGAAGAAAAATCCTTTACAAATATTATCTGAATATGAAAACATTAGAAGAGCTCCTAATGAATCTGTTCAAGACTATTGTACTCGGTTTAACAATATTTATAATGCAATCCCTGCAAATATCAAACCTCCACCATACTTGGAACTAATCAAATTTCCTGATGGTTTTGACACTGATATGTCCTACCAATTGAGCAAAATAAACCCTCCAACTCGAGAACAGGTGTAGAGTGATGCAGTTAGTGTAGAAGCTAACTTGTTGGCTAAAAGAGATAGAATGAGAAATGAGAGGAGGGTTACCATTAAGGAAGAACCATTCACTTTAGATGTTAAGATAGATACTTGGGCTAAAATTTTAGAAAAGCTAGTGGATATATTAGAAATTATGGAAAGAAAACCACAATGGGATAATCAACAACAAGGTCCTCAAATAAGAAATCCAAACTTTAGGAAGAATCCCAATGCTGGTAAATCTAGAGAAGAGCCACCTGATCAACATATTAGACCACCTTTCCAAGAAAACCATGCTGAAATTTCTCACAAAAATGGAGAAGATCAAGACACTCGGATTAACTTAATGGGAATAAATGATGGTAATACTATTTTTCTTACCTAAGAAGAACTTGAATTATGCATGTTACAACAATTACAGTTACAATCTCGAGAGTCCTTTGATTATAAACAAGGCTATGACTTTTCCTTTAATGAAGTTCATAAGCAATATAACCTTGGAGTAAGAAAAACACAAAATCCCCTACTAATAAAATTGTTCAAACTCAAACTAATAAAAGAGTGGGAGCTCCTGCAACCAAAGTGCTACAAATTCTCTCTAGGGAAACCCAAAAAACTTTCACTCCAAAGATTGAAGCCAGTCAAAAAATTGTAGACATTACAGATACTGATGTCAAAACTTCAGCTGATATTCAAAAATCAACGGCTGTGAAAACTTCAAAATATGTCCAAAAATCAACTGATACTCAAGCTTCAAAAGCTATTCAGATTTCAACTGCTCCCAAAACTATTCCAAATCAAAGAATTGAAAATAGTAAAATAGTGGATCCCAAAAAGAAACTGAATTACCAATTGAAATAAGAAATAAAAGACTACACAAACTCCAATTGCCAAGGAGGAATTTATTCAATTAGGCAAAACATAGACTCCATTTAATATCCAAACTGGAATTGCCAAATTGAAAATATCAGTTCCTTTAACAGAATTTGTCAAACACACATGGACAGCGAGAACATATGAGAAAGATAAAGCATGCGATACAATTTTATTAGCAATTTGATATACATTTATAGTACATTTGGTGACCGTTGGGATTCACATCCCAAGGTCCCTTGGACTACTTTGTCCATTCGGCTTCCACGCTAACCCTTTAGGATTAGGTGTCCAACATTCCCCCCCTTAATCCGAAGGGTTATGTATGAGTCCAAGAAAAGAGATGTAATACAAAATGTGCAATAATGCATGGCAGCACTAGGCTGAATGTGCTCTATGAAATGTTGGTAAAAAAGGGCGGTGGTTTAAGGATAGCCACCAACACTGGAATGCTTAGTGCAGTTCCCGTAACTCTTCCAAACTTGCAAGAAGCTATAAGTCTTCTGCTAGTGGAAGTGATCCTATTGTTTTAAAGAGGGAAACCTTCAACCGTAAAAGGGAGGCCTCACCCCACATAAAGGTAAAACTTCAACCTATAAAAGGGAAGTCTCAACCTGTGATGGTTTAAGGATGACCAACAACTCTGGAAT
>APFE030051620.1:42022-56421 GCA_000404065.3 Pinus taeda | reverse complement strand
ACATAAAATACCCATCAAAAAAGATCAAAAACCCTTCAAGCAAAAGCTTAGGAGAATTAATCCAATTCTTATGCCATTAATTGAAAAAAAAAAAAGTAAAAAGGATATATGAGGCACAAATCATATCACCAATTAGATATTCAGATTGGGTCTCTCATTTAGTCACCACTAGAAAGAAAACATGAGAAATTAGACTCTGTGTTGACTTCAGAAACTTGAACAAAGTATCACTAAAGGAAAACTATCCCCTCCCTAAATGGACCACATTCTCCATAGGTTAGTAGGGTCATCCAGAATTTCATTACTTGATGGATTCTCTGGATACAACCAAATATTAGTTCAACCAGAGGATCAAGCAAAGACTTCATTTACCGCTCTCTGTGGTACTTTCATGTATTTGAATATGCCTTTTGGATTGATGAATGTTGGAGCAACATTCCAAAGAGAAATGGACATAGATTTTGCAAAAGAAATCCACGATTTTCTAGTTGTTTACCAAGATGATATCACAACGTTTTCCAAAACATATAATGAACATCTAGATTATTTGAGAAGAGTTTTTATTAAATGTATAAAATTTGGCATTTCTTTGAATCCCAAAATGACACTCTTTGGGCTAGAAGAAGGTAAACTCTTAGGACACATAATTTCAAAAGAGGGAATTAGAATTGATCCAGCTAAAATAGAGGCAATCCTAAATATCAGTCACCCTAGAAACATTAAAGAATTGAAATCATTCTTAGGTAAAATAAAGTTTCTTAGAAGATTCATTTCTAACTTAGCAAAACTAATCAAATAATTGAATAACATGTTGAAGAAAGATTCAACACTTAAGTGGACAGTAGAGGCTAAGCAGTCTTTTCAGGAAATCAAAGAAGCCCTTACTAAAACACCTATCCTCATAAGTCCTGATTTCAAAAAATATTTTATAATTTTTTCTTTTGCTTCAAAACATACTATTGCAGTAGTCTTGTTGCAAAAGATTGATCAAGGTTATGAGCAGCCTATTGCATTCTTCAACAAATCTTTGAGAGATGCTACACTAAAGTATAATATAATGGAAAAACAAGCTCTTGCTTCAGTAAAAGCCATAAAGGATTTTCAGTGTACATTCTATACTCACACATCATTACAAATGTTCCAAATTCAGTAGTGAAGGACATCCTAACACATAATGGGCTTCAGGGAAAGAGAGGAAAATGAGTTGCCACTATTTTGGAATATGATATTGAAATAAATCCCACAAAACTAATCAAAGGCCAAGGTTTAACCAAACTCCTAGCTGAATCGAAATGCCAGGCCTTAGATATAAATTTCATTGGTGCTCTAGATGATCAGGAAGAGATGGAAAATCCACAGATCAGTGAAGCTTTCTTAGATTCAACTTGGTATACAAATATCATATTTGTCTTACTAAATGTACAAGCTCCTCCTAGTTTATCCAGAACTAAAGGTAGATTCTTGAAAATGAAATCAATGAACTATTGTATCATAGAAAATGCTTTATTTCGGAAAGATAATGGTGGCATTTTGTTAAATTGTTTATTAAAAGATGAAGCTAACAAATTCATGCATGAATTTCATGCAGGAGATTATGGAGGACACCTATACTGGAAAACAACTTCTGATAATATTTTCAGGGCAAGTTTTTACTGGCCCACCATTTTTGTAGATGTCAGAAGATATGTGACCTCCTAACACAAGTGCCAAATATTTGAAGGCAAAAATAAACTCTTACCATTACCCCTCAAACCCATATCCACAAAACTTCCATTTCAGCAATGGGCTCTAGACTTCATTGGTGAAATTCACCCATCCTCCTCATCCCAAAATAAATGGATTTTGACAGCCACTGATTACTTTACTAAATGGATAGAAGCCATCCCTTCTAGACAAGCCACTGATTTTTTCATCATCTCATTCCTTGAAAACAACATCCTTTCAAGATTTGGATGCCCACAAAAGCTCATTATTGATAATGCAGCTGCCTTCAAATCCAAGAAGATGGTGGACTTTTGTAACCGATATCACATTACCCTTGGCCATTCAACAGCCTATTACCCTCAAGGAAATGGGCTTGCAGAATCCTCAAACAAAAGCCTTGTTAATATCATCAAGAAATTGTTAGAAGACAATAAGAAGACCTGGAACAAAAGGTTTGTTAATGCCTTATGGGCAAACAAACTCACTACAAAAAATTCCATTAGTACATCTCCTGATCAACTAGTATATGGAATGGATGTTGTTTTTCCATCCTCTTTAGGATTACCAATGATGAAAATGATTCAAGAACTGCAAGTAGAATCCAATGATATCCAAAGGAGGATAAATCAGATAATACATTTGCAGCAAACCAAGGAAGAAGTCTATGTCAAATCCCAAGTGATCCAAGATAAAATCAAAAATATTTTAGACAGGAAAACCAAAGCTGATGATTTTTACATAGGTGACAAGGTACTCAAATGGGATTCCAGAAGATAAGAAAAGGGTAAACATGGTAAATTTGATTTCCCATGGCAGGACCCCTATAACATTTATGGTTACAGAGGTAACAGTGCATTTTTCTTGAAGCAATTAGATGGAACAAATCTACCAAGTGGACCAATAAATGGTAGAATGTTGAAGCATTACTTGTCCCCATATTAACATTAATTCAGTTGTTTACTTTGCTCATTATACATAACATTGCAAAGTTTAGATTAGATTGGATGATTGTCTTTTGAGGTTGAAGCCCGAAGAGAAGGCCCTAAGCTTTGAAACACGTACCATCAAATGTATGAATAAAGAAGATCATAGAAAAGTAGTTACAAGGCAACCATAGTCAAATTTTCAAAGGCTATGAATCTTAAAGTTCTTGACATTTCACCAGGAAATGCCATCCCCATGTGGAGCCACTGTTAATGTCCTATAATAATAGGATTTATCATTTTGAATTGGCTATAATTAGTCTTGTAATATTGTACATACTTTTGTTTTCTGCAAAATGTTTTCCCATATTAAAAATAAAAATGTAAAGAGGGTAAGTCTTAAAAGAAAAATCAAAGGACTAAAAGAAAAGGATCAAAAAAGAAAATAAAATATGAACCCCATCAAAAAGAGATCAAAAATAGATTCTGAAAGTGATGCAAATTCAAATTCCACTACTTTTTACTTTACTTGGCAAAATAATATTGTGTGCATCTTGTAAAAAATGCCACAATCCATGATGGTCAAATAGTTTAATCTTGATTCATTCATGCTTTAAATTTCATGTCAATAGATAGAGAAGAAAGATCTAGCCAAACTATTTAATCTTGGCAAATCAGTAGTTAGGTAGAGAATAAATAATGAGCTCAAATGTTTAATCTGAGCCATTGTAAGTTATAAGTTAGAATTAGATAGTTTCCTTATCAAAGAAAAAGAAATAAAGGGTCAGCAAGCTCAAATGCACCCAATAAATGAAGAGAAAATGCTAGGGTAAATAAAGGGTAGGTAAAAGAGGTTTTGGAATGCACAAGGTTGCAAGCTCAAATGCACCTTCATTATGCTTAATCCTATGTTTCATGTGCACGAGGAATTACCAAAGAAAAAGGACATTCACAAAATTCATATATTACTTTGGTTATTTACCCTAAAAAGTTCTATATAATTTTGGGCCAGGATACTAAAGCTCATTCATTAATTTCCCCTCATTTCATTAAACCCTTACATGTATAGTTTATTAATTTCCCTTCATTACTTTTCATTCCCTAATGTTTTTCCCCTTCTTGGTTCCAAAGCACCCTTCCCTCTTCATTTCCCCTTTTAAAAATATCCCTACCCTTTCATTTTACCTTCCCCCCTATTTCATCTCATTTTCTCTTATAAACCCACTAAAACCCCCTTATCCTAAGTTTAAAAATTTAAATGTATCGGGCCCCATTGACAACCCTCCCCAATACCCTTTTAACTCAACCCTTATATTATTCTAAAGTCCCGCTTCATATATTTAACCTACCGCACCACTTATCCCCGGGTCCCGCATTTTATTAACCCATCGCATATATTAAATCCTGTAATTACTTTTAATTAATTACATTTCATTGTAATTAAACACGACCCCACTCCCCGACTCATCCCTTGCAACTCCGCCATGCGATAGCCCTCCAATCACCCACCTCCAGATCTAATGGCTCATACCCATATCGCGCGCTCCCATCGTCCGACTGTTAATATCTCAAAAGCACTAGAGATTCGTGGTTTTGCCCGATCGCCCTTTTGCTACGTGGCATCTCCACGTTGTATCGCATCCTTTGAAAAAATACCACCCTACACTCAAAAGCAGTGCAATAAGCCATAATACCACCTCCCCGTGTAAAAGGAAACTGCCCACTATTCATTCAATAATCCCACGCCCAAAACTTAACCATTGTTGGTTAAGAACCAAAAAGCCACCCTTTTTACCCTTTTTACTGTTATTTTGTTGCCAACAACCTCTGCTGACCAATTCTAAACACCGAAGCTCTGCTCAACCATTTTAACTCCACTTACAACCAGAAGACGCTACAGTCACCAATCTAGAGCAGCATAAAGACAATTCAAGCCCCAGAAAGCCTTTGTTGCTCCCACAGAACCCTGACTACACACCAAATCTTCGTTTTTGAGGTATTCTTGAAAGAACCAGAAAGGCCCTATGCTTAAACTCTACATAGTATTTATAAAACGTTAATCAAATGAACTAATTAAAAAACCTTTCCAAACTAAAAGAACCCCATTGTGCATCCAAAAGCCCTTTCTTGCATATTGTATTCACCTTTTGCACTATTTCAGAAGTCCTCAGCTTACTCCTAAGACAGATAAAGGTTAATTCAATAAAATAATCAAAATTATGGCTTCCCAAAGCATTATGAATAAAAAACCCGTGCAAACCCCTAACCTGGATATTGACCACCTCCCATTGGCTGACAGAGATTTTCAAATCAAAGACACAGTTTCCCCTAACCATCTATTGAAACTCCATTGTTGGAGTAAAGACAAATTCCTCAACCACAGTAATGATATTCAGTTATGGGAATCAAATTTGCCCAAATACTTGTTCCACATGTAAACCAGTTCCCTGAAATCATCCACCTATGCCAACTCTATTATATCCCAAGCCAAAGAGCCATAGTCTCTCCTAACCAGCAGATTTTATTTACAATCACTGCAGAGTCAATAAATCAAATGTTGCAGGTCCATCCAAATCCAAATGAAACCCCATTTTCTATTGAAAACCTACTTGAACTGTACTTGAAGTTGGACCTTCCCAAGAGGTCTAAAATTTTTCAAACTTTCATCCTAGAAGAGCCTCATATTCCTACAGACAGTCCTCCATACTCTACCACCATTTTCTCTGAGAGGGCCAGACAAATTGTAACCATGCTCTCTTGCATTCTAGGATATACCACTGATGAGCATGTAGATGAGCCTATACTTCCTTTCCTCTCTATTTTTTCCCAATCAAGCCTCCAGCTATAGTTTTCAACTTTGCCCAGTTCTTAGCAAATAGAATCCATGATCTATTGATCAGATTTCCAAATGAAAGAGTATTTAAATACTCTTCAATATTGTTCCACATGTTCATATATTTCCAATCAGACAAGTTTCGAGTCAACATTCAAAAGTTGGACAGTAAGGGCCATCCTAGATCCGTTATCTTTTGGACACCCTTAATCCAAAAATATTCCACTATTTTCAGCTACAAGGAGTTCATTGATTCCTTTGTTCACCAGTTGTTAATATGCTAAGCAATAGAAATCAACCTAGGATCAATAATGAGATAAAGAAATTTTTACAGTTGTCCAAGCACAATAGAATAGGGGGATGGCATTTATAATAGGACCAAACTAAAATTAGTGTGTATGGATGCCATCCCACTCCCTATAAGATGTCCACATATCTCCCCATGAGAATATTTGCATTAGAGTATATAAGGAAGATTATAAACTCAGAGGATGTGAATTTTCTATCAGCTAGGAAGAAAACAAAGATCAAAATCAAAAACTAGCTTGGTCCTTTTATCTACAATAATAGGGAGGTTGGAGAAGAAGTAGAAAAATCTTTACAGGAAATGAAGTTCAGTACTAGTTTCAAATGGAAGTATGACCCTTTAGGAGTCATAAACAAACTAAGACTCAAGTTTAAATTGAGCCTTTTCATGCATGAGTCCAGGCCAAACATTGAAAAGTATGCCAACCAGTCAGAGTGGTTGAAAAACACCTTGATAGATATGGAGAAACAAATGGATACTAGTTCCATTCTGCATACACCAGCCCTACAGGACACAAATGAAAAAAGCACCAGGGAAGAAGGTTCTTGCTCCAACAAGGATACAACAGATGATAGATTTGAAATCATGTATGGGAAGAAGCCCAAGCTAAATCTTGTAAATGAGCAAGAAGAAATAGTTGAGACACTTCAAACCATTGATACAAGTATAGTGCTCAGAGAGAACACAACGGCAGCATTTTCAGAGGAAACTCATCAACCTTCCACCTCTAATACTTAGAGTATTCAGAAGCAGCTTAGTATTGAAGTATCCAGCAAACCAGTGGATAGAAACAAAGATATAAAGGAAAATTATAAAGAAATCAAGTTGAGAAATGAGGCACTGAAAGTTGAAACCTATGCCCAATATTTCAAATAGACTCCTAACAATTAGAATAGGTTACTTTCAACCTTTGACATTAAAATAGGTAAAAAGCACATGTCCTTTTTGCAGTCTACAGTACAATAGCCTAAGTCATCAGTAGATCACAAAAAGACAGAATTTGAAGTTTTGGTCAGGGATGTTCATCCCATAGATCATATTGAATTTCACAAGCAAGCAGGAGAAATGATATACTCAATGATGGCCAACAAGGCTATGAGTGTATAAAAACTTCAAAATTCTCTAGACAATATCACAACACAGTTTAAGCTAGAGAAAGCATCCACACAAGCAAAGGATAACAAAATCAAATCAGTAGAAGATTTGGTTATTGAGAATGGCTATAATCCAAATGACATCAATGCAGTAGAAAAGATCATAAAAAAGAATAATGAAGACATTGTTGCATTAAAGAAGCAACTAAAGTTGCCTCCTTCTGAACATCCATAGACCAAGGAAGTTCTAGAGAGCCAAAGCCAAAAAGATGAGATGATGGACCTCATTCTGCAGTTAAATGCTCAGTTAAAATAAATGGAGAATGAGATGGATAAGTTAGTACACGAGAAACAAGCCACCATCGAAGCAGTTATTGTTATTTCTATTCCTACAGTTACTACATCAGTTCCTTCTACTTTGGCATCCTCACTGGCCACAGTAGCTCTAGTAGCTACAACACTTCCCACTTCATCAGCAACATGTTCAACAACAGCAGCAGCTCATCCTAGTGATGAAGCAAGTAAACTAGTCAAATCCATGGAGGATATGTCCATCCAAACCACTGAAATAAATAGACTCAAGGAACAAATAAAAAGTATAGAGGATGAAAAGAAACTGGCTCAAATTATGCATAAAAATGAAACACAGAAATTAAACAAGTTGAATGAAAGGATACAAAAGTTAGAGAAGGAATTAACACTGAAAGAGCCACTAGCCCAAGCAAAACAACTTTTATGGGCCAATATCATTAACTCAGTCAATGATAGTTGGCCATCTATACAGGTGATATTTGAGCAGAATGATTTGGTCAAAGAGGATCGTGAGGCAATTCAAAGCGTTAGCGCTGAACTTGGAAATATGCCAGAAGAAGCCTCAAGAATAATCCAGTTCCTTAACTCAAAGAACAAGTATGAACTGCAGGAGCTTGGAATAGCTGACAGAATTGACACCATACTAGAGGTAAAGAAGGTAATCACCAAGAGGAACTTGATGGCACAACTTGAGGATAAATTCCAAACAATGGATCTATTAATAGCTACGTTTATGGTAAAATTTGATGCTTTGAGGCAGAAAGGTCTACCTAATCCATTGGTGATTAATGACAGGTTGATGCCACATGAAGACTATGATAAGAAAATCACAGAAGTGGCAAAGGAACAAGCCAACAATTCCTCTATGAAAGGGATGCCTACAGTAAAATTCCTTTACCAGACTTTTGAGAACCTCTTTTATCTCTAGCATGAGGTAAAACGTCTTTTTGTAAACAAGCCCACTTTTGCAAAATACACAGAAATTGATGAAGTCTACAAATGGTAAATATTAAATTACCAGATGCAAAGACTTGGGAAAAGTTGAATGATTTACTATAAATATGCAAGGTAAATAGTGAATACAAAGAAGTGAAGGTAAAACAACAAATCAGCTGGGTCAAAGAGTATCAGTCAAAGGGAGAGTAAAAGGACAGCCAGCATAGAGCAACAACAAAGAGAGAAAACAAAAAACAATAAAAGAGGGATAGCTTGCATCAGTTACATATCTGTCTCTATCTTCTTGCATGAAGATATTTCTTTTTCCTTGAATAATTCCTAAAACAGTTTAGGATATTTTGTAATACGTTTTTTGTATAAATACTTCATAATTCGAAGTATAGAGTGTGGGTTGTTGAACATTTCTATAGTTATTATTGATCTAAAAACCTGAGGGTTTATTGTAACATTTCAAGTCAGCAAACTAGAATGAGTAATAAAGGCATTGCATTACAGGATTCATGTGTTGGGCCATTTCAGTGAAGTATATTTCATTTGTTAAATTGTTATTTTCATAAGTATTTCACCTACATACATGTTTTCCAATTTGAATGAAATAACTGGAATGTTACTTCAAAATTTGTTTAAGTACACTATGTCTTGAACAATTATTCATTTTCATGTTTTTTTCTAATATCCATAGTAGGGAATTTGTCATTGCTCCCTAGTTTCGATTGACCTCTTTCATTTCCTTCATTATCCAGTTTGAGGAATCTTTAACTGCTCCTTGACCCCGATTGAAAAACCACTTCACCATCCAGCCTAAAAGATCTGAATGTACTCAGCTACCTTGCCCTGTGGACACTATCTTTAGAACTTGATTCAGTCATGTTTACTTGACATTTGGACTCCATGGCCCAATGGTAAAAAGACACTTATCTATCCATCTAAATCAATGATTCCACCACCAAATCAAATAAAAAAACCAACCAAGCTTAAATAAATAGCCTAAAATCAATTAATCCAACAAATTTAAATCATTAAGAGAGAGCCCTCTCTGAGCATTAGGAAGGCTAGATCCTGATCTCAAAATTAGGTTTGTGGTTACCTCTATTATTTATTTAAACACAACATGACAACCCTAGGGAAATTTTAGAGTGATAACAAGTCCTAATGCTGATGTTAAATGTCTGTATGGTGTGTTTCCATCAGTTCCACTTCCTTAACGTGACTTAGGAGGTCGAATCATATCACAGTGGCCTCTCGTCGCATGTTTACCCTGACTGGCAGTTGCTTGAGTAGATGTGGGGGGAGGGTGTTATAGTTCTTGATCACGACTTGTCACAAGGTAAATCACTTCAGTCATCACTCATCATTTCTGACACTGTGCTTTGGGGGCACTCTTTTACAGGATGTTTTTTCACATACAATCAATATGCCTCCTAATGGTATCAATCAAAATCATATTCCCCACTTTACATCATCATTTCACAAATACCTATGCGTGTCTCTCTCATTCCTTGGAGTTTCTTCCCTAAAGTGCATCATCTAAGACATTTTTAGGACCAACACTCCTTGGCCTCTTGTTGTTGAATTCACCTATAGGTTGCTCCATTGTGGCCTTTGTTGATAACCTACAGGTTGCTCCCCATTGTACCTACGTTGGTTCTAGAAATTCGAGAAAAAGAGAGAGAATCTCGAAGCCTCCATTTCCAGAAGCTTCCAGGATTTATTGTAACCATTTACCTCAGATAAAACTTTCAGATCCTATCCTATCCTACCTTGGAGTTTCCATATCTTATCCTTAGATATCATCCTCCCATCAAGAGTGGATCTTAATCCCAAGATTGGTAAAAGGATAAGAACTCCCAACTTACTTCACTCCTCTATATATTTACAGCCTTCCATATGCAAGTGGTTGGCTTTTGGAGAATGATTCTACCCTTATGCTATTGTTGTGAGAGCTATCTTTTCATGCATTTAGGGTGATTGGAGGTTCACTTTGTGATAAAGGAAGGACAAGTCAACAACTTGGAGGAGCTCTTCTATAAGATTAACACTTAATTATGGTTATAACTCGCTCCATTTACATCAATACAAAGATTTCTTTTTTTTCCTATATGTGATGTCGTTATTTCATATATTTCAATACCATGTTGATATGTTGAATGAAGTAGATAAATTATGCTACATAGATCTCGTAGTTTCTTGGCTTGTGTTTTTTGGTTGTACAGGTTCTAATTTTGGCAACTGGAGCTAGGATTGGAGCATTCAAGCCAAAGAAGGAGCAAAACATACGAAAAATGTCAAGTAGGTTTCATCCCTTCATCTACTTACTTTAAGGATAACATTGGGTCCTTTGTCTTTCTGTTGTTCTAGGTTATCCACCAAACATAGGGTTAAAAATTTTGTGCACAATTGCAAATCCCGCATAACAAAGAATTTCAAAGAAAATAATTGAGGTAATTTTTAGTCATTATGTGCTTATAATCCTTGCAAATGTAGATAACAAGTAAGGATACATAATGAATTAAAATAATCATCACTAGTTAAATCTTATTTTGGAGTGTTTCTCTATATGTACTACAATAGCTCAGGATGCTTTCCATGTGTTTGTAGGAATGATTGAATGAAAATAATGTTTGATGAATCTCAAACGTTTCAATTCACTTACAGTAGATGAGATGGTTTAGAAAATCATTTAGACAATTCATAAGTAATTATAGCTTAATTATGCATTGCCATTTTTATGCATGGTTGTATATTAAAGTTTGCATGCCATTTGTTTGACAAAATTTGTAAATGAAATTCCAAAAGTTAGAATATTTGCTAGTTTAAAAAAATGCATCCATGGGTGGTTTCGTAAAGATTTAGGAACTTGTAACCCTTGATTTGATTCCAAAAAAATACTTTTCAGAACCCGAATTGTAAATCTGGGCGATTTTGCAGATTACTGATGCCAATTATGTGCACCTGTTGTCGAGTTTTTAGTGAAAGAATAAGATGATTTAGTCCCTGTTTTAATATTCTGGCATTTGAAGAATTAATTTATAAATTTTATGAGCTAAATAGGTTGAGGAAGAATCTTCGATTCATGTCAAAATTACCTTAGGAGATTATGGATTCCAAGTGTTTGACAAAATGCCTCAATGGTTATAGATTTTATGCTTACAAAGTGTTGGACAAAATGCCCCAATGGTTGTCGATGGCATGCTTGCAAAGTGTTTGTCAAAAGGCCTAAATGGTTTTAGATTGTATGCTGCAAAGTGTTTGTCAAATGGCCTCAATGGTTGTAGCTTTTGTGCATATAAATTGTTAGAGTAATTGTCTTACTTACTGTAACTTCTATGTACTGGAAATTTATGAAGAGATTATTTAATGGATGTAGTTTCCTATGTTTGCACGTTTTTGTATGAATGTGAAAATGAATTTAATAAGTTGGTAAAGTATGAACAGAAAATAGAACAATTGTTACTTTTATTATCTAAATCTATCATAAGAAAAAGAGGGTTGTTGTTGGAAACAATTTTACAATGACCAATTTTATAGGATTTAATTACTTGTGTAAGTAAGCATAATAAGTTGTCTGAGTTGCATGTATTCATGGATGCAGTGTTATGTTTCAATGGTTGTAGCAAAAAAACTATTTGTGCCCAATTTTGGCTAGTCCATTGTTTCACTTGGCACTTTTTGAAGAATAATATGCTTCTGAATTTGTAACAGTAGTTGTTTGTGCTGAAACATTTACTATACAAGTCTCATGATTGAAGCAATGTCATTTTGTAAATAATTATTTGCCTTAGTAATTGGGATTGGGAAAGTTTAGTCGATGAATTTGGAAATGTGGTTACTTGATGACTCTCATGGCTCTACATAACTCCCTCTGATACATTACACTCTCTCTTACGCACTCATCAAAGACATGGAATATTTATCCTACACTCATTGAAAGCATGTCATAAAAGATTCCTCTTACACTCTCTTTAATGCATATGTTACACTCTCCATACCTCTCCTTAATGGCATGACTTAAACTCCTCTAAATGGAATATGTTACTTTTCCTCAAGGCATGCATATTACTCCTCCTTTATGACAAGAATTTGTTGCTTCTCCTATATATGTGTCTCATGTCTTCTCACTTGGGAGGATAAAGAGGGCATTGTGATATCACTTATAGTAGATGAGATGGTTTAAAAAATAATTTAGACAATGCACAAGTAATTATGGCAATTCTATGTTGTCATTTTTATGCATGGTTGTATATTAAAGTTTGCATGCCATCTATTTGACAAAATTTGTAAATGAAATTCCAAAAGTCGGAATATTTTCTAGTTTAAAAAAATGCATCCATGGTTGGTTTCGCAATGATTCAAGACAACATCAGGGGGTATCCGTACCATTTGAACCTATAGTCCCTGATTTGATTCCAAAAAAATATTTTTCAGAACCTAAATTGTAAATCTAGACAATTTTGCAGATTACTAATGCCAATTATGTGCACCTATTGTCAAGATTTTAATGAAAGAATAATATGATTTAGTCCCTATTTTAATATTTTGAATATTTGAAAAAATAATTTATAAATTTTATGAGCTAAATAGGTTGAGGAAGAATCTTTGATTCATGTCAAAATTGCCTTAAGAGATTATGGCTTCCAAGTGTTTGACAAAATGACTTAATGATTATAGATTGTATGCTTATAAAGCGTTTGACAAAATGCCTCAATGGCTATAGATTGCATGCTTGCAAAGTGTTTGTCAAAATGTTGCAAAGTATTTGTCAAAAAGCCTCAATCGCAGTAGCTTTTGTGCATATAAATTGTTAGAGTAAATGTCTCACTGTAACTTTTATGTACTATAAATTTATGAAGAAACTATTTAATGGATGTAGATTCCTATGTTTGCAAGTTTTTGTATGAGTGTTAAAATGAATTTAATAAGTTGCTGAAATGTGAATAACGAATACGATAGTTCCTAGTTTTATTATCTAAAGCTATCATAAAGGAAACAAAAGAAAGGGTTGTTGTTGGAAACCATTTAACAATGACTATGCAAGTGAGCATAATAAGTTGTTTGAGTTGCATGTATTCATGGGTGAAGTCTTATGTTTCAATGGTTGTAGCAAAAAAACCATTTGCGCCTAATTTTGGTAGGTCCATTATTTTACTTGGCACTTTTTGAAGAATAATTTGCTTCTGAATTTGTAACAGTAATTGTTCTCGCTAAAATATTTATTATATAAGTCTCATGATTGAAGCAATGTCATTTTGCAAATAATTGTTTGTCCTAGTAATTGGGATTGAGAATTTTTAGTCGACGAATTTTCAAATGTAGTTGGATCAATTTCTTTTGTCATTCTATTTTTCCATTTCATAAACATAACATATGTATTAGATTTTCTGATGAAGAGAGACATATTCCTCCTTCAGTTACCATGTTACAGATAGGTTAATACTCATACCCTTATATGTTATTTTTGTTATAGAAGCATAATATTTTCGGTGCGTGTGGCATACATTGTGGTTATGATATCAAGAGTCAATAAGTGGATCTTATTTAGCATAATATAGGAAATTAAAGAAGGGGCATCTAGCTTAACGCTTGCACATGAAATTATTGTGGAATGTATTTCCAATCTTACTTAGAGCTCATGTATAAGTATGAAATGAGCACATGCTAGCATCTTTTAAACTTGAGGAGAAATGTGTTTTGAAATTAGTTTAAAGAAAAGTTATCCATGACTCTTTATGTTGAAATAGACGAAAGAACATGATTACATATGATAAGTAAGTTAGTCATATAATGAAAAAAAATGAGTATTAGTATTCAATGTGACCTTCACTCCTCTATATTATTGATGGTTGGTAAGTTGGGATCTTACAAAGGGTCTTGGCTACCAGACCTCGACGGGGCTTATTTACTTAGACAAACCTAGTGTTAAAACTATTAATGTTTATAGATTTCTTATAATTGTGAATACGTATATTAGTGAATGCTTTTTATAGAAAAAATAACTATTTCAAAGAAAAATGTGCCTAAATTGAATTACACAGACACACACGTAGTCTAACTTATAACTTATAGATGAAATATCATTTTTCACTAAATTCTAACAATACAATTCCAAGATTGTGATTTTTTGTTGTTTAGAATACATTTTTGAATACATAAATAGATTCGGCACCCTAAAAAACTCAGAAGGAACTCAAATTCTATAGATTAAACAACTTAAACTCAAGTTTTTAAAATTCTTTATCAAATTTTGATTAAAATTAACAAGAAAATATACT
>APFE030051620.1:29696-41573 GCA_000404065.3 Pinus taeda | reverse complement strand
CTAATAGAAAAAACTATTTTAATTGTTTTTCTTCTTAGAATTAATTATGTTATGATTTTTTTAATTAATTAGGTTATGATAACATTCATGGGATATTGTGTGCATGGATATATATTACTTCTTTTTAATTGTACAATATTAATAGCTAGTATATATGAGATAGTATGAGTTTATCAAATTATTACATTGGTGTTATTACTTAGTTTATAATTGATAACTATTCATATAAATTTGTTTTTCTAAATTTAATTATGAATAATTAATTTTAACCCGCACTTCCGGTGTCCAAAATCTGAAAAAGCAAAGCGGTACTAACCCGTAGAATTAACAGACAATGAAATGAGTGAACCCCACTGATGTAAATGGATTATCAAACGCTGAGCGCAATAGAGGAATAAAATATAGATGTGGAGGTATAACTAACTGTAAAAAGATTCATATATATGCAGAATGATTCACCCAATGATTAATTGAATCCATGGAAAGCTACGCGTGATTCCTGATTCGAATTACGTGGGAATTGAATGTTAAATTGTTTGATAACTATTCACATAAACTTGTTTTTCTAATTTTAATTATGAGTAATTAATTTTTTTTGATACATTTAATTATATTAAATTTACTTTTATCATTTTATAAAAAACTATTTAATAAAAACAAAATTACAACATAACAATCATTATATATTCTTAAAAATGCCGAACCCGCTTATTTTTTTTAAAGAAAGATTACTATTTGAAACAAGCGAAGTTGTGAAGCAGAAAGTTCCTGCAATTGAGTTGAATATTTGGCGCACCTTTGATGCTATAAATATTTTCAGGTGGTTAGAAGTTATGGAAGGTTAAAATGTGATATGTGCAAAAGATTATATGGTCTAAACTGGTTGTTCAGATTACTTAATATGACTTTAATAATGATTTCTACTCCCTAATATGACTCATTAATGTGGTGAGATACAATAGCAAACCTATTAGAAATATGATCAAACACGAACTTGTACATTAGACATGTATTTAGAGCACTCTTCTTAATACACATTAATTAAGTTGTACATTATGGAAAAAGCATCTGAAATGCATATGCATCCATCTAAAATATATTTTTCATTATGCATACCCATGTGGATAGGCAAACACAACTTGCCATAGAATGTAAGAAATAAGCGAAGAAATGAGATAATTTGCTTGTTTTGTAAGGTCTATAAGCGAGAGAATTTTTACATGTATGAAAGTGATGCACTCTTTTGGGAAGGAAGTTTCCTGATAAGTTGTTATTTCCAAGAAACCCGCAACCATTTATTTCCATGTAAATTAGCTATGTAAGCTATCTTGCAAGTAATTTTACTTGTGACCTGCCATATATTAGGTTGATAGAGTTTTCACCAAAAACAAGCAATTTTACTTGTGACTTTCCATATATTAGGTTGATAGAGTTTTCACAAAAAAGGTTCATAGAGTTTTCACCAAAAAACATTGTAATTCATATAATTGTATGTATTTGATTAAAAATTTGAATCTGGCTTTTTTCAGCAATCCATTTACAAGAATTCCAAATTGTTTAACTTTTGGAGTGAATCTGGAATTCACATGCATAGGACTCGATCTAAAAACACAGGGAAATGACTAGTATGCAAAAATATCTTTTATACAAATAGAAAAAGAATTGTACTACAATAAAAACAATCAATTCAACCCATTGCAAAGCAACAGGAACAATTGAATCAGTGAATTTTTTGTGAAACCAGCTCATAAAAAGATATAAAAGATAGATCAATGCCTTAGAATTTAGCCTTCTCGAGGGGGAACCTCCTTTACATTACACAAATGAATATTTCTTGGATGATTCAAATGACAAACCCTCCTTTCTATATATAGGAATCTAAGGGGTCACAATATAACCAAGCCGACCTAACAATGATAATATAAAGGCACAAAAATAACAATAGAGGGATTCTATGGGGCAAAATAATAACAATATGGGGACAATAGGGGCATAACAATAATAATAAGGGATACAATGCCAATAGTAATGGGGGAAACACTAGTATTATAGGGACCTAACATGCCCCTCTCCTTAAAAAAAGTGTTGTCCTCAACACTTGAGTAGTTTTGGATGCTTATGTATAAAATTCTCACCCTCCCATGTGGAATCTTCAACGGGTAAGTTCCTCCACTTGGTGAAATACTCTGAAATTGATCGATTTCATAGTTGTCGAGTTCTTTTTCCATTGTCTGATTCAGGTTCCAATATGATTTTTCCTTCCTCATCAAGTTATGGCAATATTTTTTTAACTGGAAGCTTGTCACCATAACCTTCTTTAAGCATGAAACATGGAAAATTGGGTGCACTCGGGAAGCTGCAGGAAGCTCCAATTTGTATGCCATAGTACCTATCATCTGCAACACCTTGCACAGACCATAATACTTTGGTGATAATTTATTATTCTTCTTAGCTTGCTTGAGGGACATTTGTTTATATGGTTGTAGCCGTAGGAATACCCAATCACCTACATCAAAACTTTTTTCACTGCGATGTTGATTTTCCTGTTGTTTCATTCTATTCTGTGCCAAGGTGAGGTTATCCTTTAAGACTTGGAGAATTTGTTGTCGATGCTCGATGTGATCTTCCACTACTTGAACCTTAGAATTTTATCTTAAATATGATGTGATGGATGGTGGATGATATCCATAAAGTTCCATAAATGGAGTCATTTTTGTTGCAGTATGGAAGGAAGTGTTATACCACCATTCAGCCAGAGGCAACAATTTGACCTATTGGGTATGTTTACTAGATACAATGCAACGAAGATATCCTTCCAAACATTTGTTTACTATCTCAGTTTTCCCAACAGATTGAGGATGATAAGATGAGCTATGAGCTAACTGAGTACCAAGACAATAAAATAATTATGTCCAAAAATTTCTAGTGGAAATGGGATCTCTGTCACTTACAATAATCTTTGGGTTTCCATGTAGCTTTTGAATTGTTTCCATAAATGTAGTAGAAACCATACCCACTTTAAATGGATGAGATAATGCACAAAAGTGTGCATACTTGGTAAGTCTGTCAACTAGCACCATGATAACACTCTTTCCTTTGGGCTTGGGTAAACCTATGATGAAATCCATTGAAACCTCCTCCCAACGTTGGCTTGGAATGGATAAAGGTTGTAATAGTCCCGGGGTCTTAATTTTTTCAACTTTATTTTGATGGCAAACCAAACATTCCGCCACAAAATTTTGAATATCCGATTTAAGGCCATCCCAAAAAAATCCTTCTTAACCCTGTGGTAGGTTTTTAGAAATCCTGAGTGCCCTCCTAAGGGAGAGGTGTGCAATTCCCTGAGAATCTTTTGTTTGAGTTGGGAATTCTTACATAGCTATAATCGATCCTTGTACCATAACAAATCATTTTTCCAGCTAAATGTATGAGATGTATTAGGATCTTGTTGTATATTTCAAATGAGTGCCCACACTTCCTCGTCATTCTTCCATTCATCCCCTTGCTTCATTTATCCAATCTAGTTGGATAATAGAAATGGTGCAAAGAAATGCTTCCACATCCTCATCCTTTCTTAAGAGTGCATCTACCACAACATTTTGCTTCCCTTTTTTGTAGATGATTTCAAAGTCATAACCCAACATCTCTGTGACCCATTTTTGCTACTCTTTTGAAGATAATATTTGTTCTAAAAAGTATTTAAGACTATCATGATCTGTTTTTACCATGAAGTGTCTTCCCATTAGATAGGGTTCCATTTCTTAAGTGCATGTAGTATTGCCAACATTTCCTTCTCATAAATAGCTTTGTGTAAATACCTTCCTTTGATTGGACGACTTTCGAAAGCAATGGGTCTTTCTTCTTGCATTAAAACAACACCAAATCCATTTCCTGAGGCATCACATTCCACAATAAAGGTTTTTGTGAAGTACGATGTAGGTAAGACTAGTGCTTGGCACATTGCCTCTTTAAGATGTTCAAAGGCCTTTGTTGCTTCGAAAGTCCATGAAAATGCATCTTTCTTCAATAATGTTGTTAGAGGTGCTGCTATTCTCCCATAATTCTTAACAAACTTGCGATAATACCCTGTCAACCCGAGAAATCATTGTAGATGATTTATGGATGTGGGGATTTTCCATTCCTTAATGGTTTTAATTTTGCTAGGGTCTACCTTAACACCTTCATGAGATACAATATGACCCAGACATTCCACCTCTTGTACTCTAAAGAAACATTTGGATATTTTTGCATATAAATATTTCTCCTCCAATAGTTTGAGCACCATGTCAACATGTTGGGCATGATCCTTCCAATACTTGTTGTAGATTAGTATATCATCAAAAAATACTACCACAAATTTTCTAAGGAAGTGTTTGAAAATGGAATTCATCAAACCTTTAAATGTAGAAGGTGCATTAGTAAGCCCAAAAGGCATGACCAAAAATTCATAATGACTCTCATGAGTTCTAAATGTTGTTTTTCGAATGTCCTCAGTCTTCATTCCGCTTTGATGATATCCTGAACGAACATCCAACTTGGTGAAGTAAATTGATCCATGAAATTCATCCAATAAATCATCAATGATAGGAATGAGAAATTTATCTTTAATAGTGAGCTTGTTGAGCTCCCTATAATCTGGACACATGTGCCATGATCCATCCTTCTTGTGAACCAATACTGCTGGAGCACAGAAAGAACTTTGACTAGGTTGAATTATACCAGCCTCTAGCATTTCTACAACCATATGTCCAATTTCACTCTTCTGGACATAGGGATATTTGTAAGGCCTGATGTTTGGAGGAACACTTCTTGGAATCAAATTAATAGCATAATCATGATCACGAATAGGTGGGAGGCCTTTGGGAGTCTCAAATACCTTGCAATGATTGTCCAAGACTTTTTGGAGATCTGGAGAAATGGATAATTTCGATGTGGGAACCTCTAGTGAACATAATTGTTCAATTATGCCTCTTTTTTCTTTCTTTAGAAGCTTTGTCATTTCGTTAGAGCTGATTATCGTTCTTGGTTTCCCTATGGTACCCCTTAATTCAACTTCCTTTCCTTCTGAAGAGAATTTCATGAAAATCTCTTTCAAATTAAAAGCTATTGTACCCAAGGATTGTAGCCATTGGATTCCTAGTACAACATCAGCACCACCCATTGGGATGGAAAGCATTGGGCTATTCAATACATATTCTCCCATGGATAGCTTGATATTATGGCACTTTCCTAAGCAACTTATGGTTCCTCCACTTGCAACCATCACTGGACACTCCGGTGCTGGATATAGGAAGCAATTCAATTCCTTGGCTATCTTACAATGAATAAAATTATGGGTACTTCCCGAATCAATCAACACTATTACCTTTTTCTTCTTGTTATGCCCTTCTATCTTGATAGTTTGAGGAGTGGTAATTCTAGCCAATGCATTTACAAGATATGGTCGGGATTCATTTCTTCTTTTTCTAGGGTTTGTTCCTGGTGTATATCCTCTTCTTTTGATGTTTCTTGTTCTTTTTCCTCATCACCTTCACAATCTATGTAAAATAATTTCTTCTCAACACACTTATGACCTTTAGTGTATTTTCTATCACAACTGTAACAAAGCCCTTTTGCTCTTTTTTCTTCCAATTGTTGCGGTGTCAACCTTGTAGGTTGTGGATGGCTAGGGGCAACAATACTTCCATATTTATGATTGTGAGTGGTAGGCTTCCTTGTTTCCATAATTTTTCTTTCCATTTTTCTTGCCAACCTGAATTCCTTCTCCAATGAATCTGGGTCCCAAAGGTGAACCTCATGTTGGATGTTATCTTTTAAAGTCCCTATGAACACATCAATCCTATGCTCTTTTGGAATATCTTGTAGAATTTCCCACTGTAGATCACTTGATAATGCAATATACTAAAGCAAAATACTTGATCTACTTCAACAAACAAACTTGTGGAAACTTAATCAATTTGAGCAAGATCAAATAGAACACATATAACAAAGAATGAGAAATCAATCACACATGAACACAGAAGAATACTCTGGGGAAAGCATTAGCTAAAAACCCTGATCTTTGTTTTATCATACAAGTGGAAATATCTCCAGATTACACAAATCTTTAGCTCACAAGCTATCGAGCTCTCAGTACAATCCCTCAATGTTGCTCATAGACTGAATAGACACAACATATGCCTTCCTCCAATCCTCCAAGCCTCCTATTTCCTTGCGAAGTTTCTCCTGGGTCCTCTGGCTGCCACCTGTGTGAATTCACCTCTCGCACAACTCACCAAACTCAGAAGTAACTATGCAATCTCCAAGGAATGAATTCCTTCTGCATGCAAGAGATATCCTCAATGGAATATTCCTACAACTAATAGTACATTGTCCCATCATTTGATCCCAACTGGGTCTCTGACTGAACTGACATGCATGAGTTATTTATGAGACAATATTCAGTTATCTTAAGTGTAGTAGTTACATGCATACATGCATTAACTAAATGAATTCACAATCAGTTCAACAAATTGTTGGAACTAATCTAATTGGACTTAACTCAGTTAACTAAGCTAACTAATTACAACTCAAAGTACAACTTATCCTGATCTTCTTGATCAAGGGATAACTTCCTCAATCAAAGGAGAAACTGTCGCATGTCTTCACGTAGACTTCATGTTTGATTTTCTCCAACTAATTAACTCAAAATTAATTATTTTTCAAATAGCTGCTAAAATCAAATTCAAATTTTAATTCTCAATTTTAGTTCAAGGACTAATTAAAATTGGAATGTATCCCAAAATGCTATTTATAGCAATGCTATTTTTAGCACTTCTATATTTAGCATTTCTTGTTGTTATTTTCAACACTCCCTCTCAAAAATAAAGGGATTATATGTCACCCCAATCATGTCTCTTTGGAACTCGAATTTTCATTTTGACAATGCCTTAGTCAAAATATTTGCATCCTGTTGCTTGGCCGAAATATACATAAACAACATGATCCTCTTCACCACACAATCTCGAAGATGATGATACCAGATATCGATGTGCTTGGACCTGCCACAAAATACTGGATTCGCAGAGAGTTTGATACAACTCTGATTATCGCAATAGATCACATTTGGATCCATCCTCTGGCCAAATAATCCAACTAGAATTTTCTGCATCCAAATGGCCTCACATGTTCCCTGATTGGAAGCCATGTATTCAACCTCTACTGAGCTAAGTGCAACTGACCTTTGTTTCCTATTGTACCAAGAAATTGCAGCTGAACCAAGGTTGAAAATTCCTCCCAAAATGCTCTTCTGGTCTGATGGACTCCCTGCCCAATATGCATCTGTGAAGCCTTAAAGCTTCACTCCCTTTGTCCATCTGTACCACAATCGATACTGAGATGTGCCTCTAAGGGATCTCAGCACATGCTTCACTACCTTCCAAAACAACTTGGTAGGCTGAACCATAGCTTGACTCAGTTGGTTCACCGCAAACCACAAATTTGGTTGTGTGTTTACTAGATACATCAATGAACCCACAAGCTGTCTATAAACAGTAGCAGCTACTACCTCACCTGAAGTAGCATCCTCCTTCCTCCAGTTATCAGCTAGAGGAGTATGCATGGGCTTGCACTTCTCCATGTGGAATTGCCTAAGTATCTCATTGGCATACTTGCCTTGAGACACAAACACTTCCCCATCCTTCTGCCACACTTCCATGCCTAGAAAGTGGTGCATAAGACCCATGTCTTTCATCTCGAACTGTCTTGCAAGGTCCTCCTTGCAAGACTTGATCAACTGATTATCACCTGTCAATATCAGATCATCAACATACAGAACAATGATCAATGGCTTACCTTCTACCATGATGTGGTAAAGGTTCACATCTGCTTCACTCTTAGTGAAGCCCAACCTGGTGAAATAACTGTCAATCCTAGTGTATCAAGCACGAGGTGCTTGCTTCAGCCTGTACAAGGCTCTCTTGAGTCAGCACACATGCGACTCGTGATCGAAGGTCTTAAATCCTTCAGGCTACTCAATGTACACCTCTTCCTCAATCTTTCCATTGAGGAACGTAGTCTTCACATCCATCTGATGGATCTTCCAACCCATCTGTGCTGATAGTGCCAGCATCGATCTAATAGATGAGTACCTTGATACAAGAGAAAATGTCTCATCATAGTCGATCCCCTCAACCTGTGAGAAACCACGAGCAACAAACCTTGCCTTATGTTTCTCAACACTCCCATCTACTGCTTGCTTTACCTTGTCAAGCCATCATGAACTCACTAATGACTTGTCATCTAGTCTTGGGACAACATCCCAAACACTGTTCCAAACGATGGAGTCATACTCCTCCACCATAGTATCAACCCAAACTGGCTGTTGTACGCTTCCTCAAAGGAAGAAGTTTTGGTCTCTACACACTCACCAACTAGTGCCATGTGACCAGTGTACCGCTCGAATGATCTCCTCTATCTGTGCTGAGAGGATGGTTGTCCCACATTCTCAGTCACATCCATCAGCAATCTGTGAGCTTCCCTTGAGTGTTTCCGCCCATTTCTGGAAGACTCTGCATGAGTAGATGTCTCCACTCTTGGATCCTCTTCATGCAACTGCTCTGCATCAGTCTAAGGCTCCTCCTCCTTAGGAGCTAAAAGTTCCTCCTCTGCATGCAACTTGAGCTCCCTCTCAAGTGATACTCGTCAAACTTCAAATCTTTGTGTACCACTGTCCTTTGACTGGTAGGCAAGAACTTCCAATAGTTGTGGGGTGTATCAGTGTACCCCACAAGTATCCCTAACTTAGTTGTTGCATCTAGCTTCTTCCGGGCATCTTCGGTCACATGGAAATAAACCAATGATCTAAAGATCCTGAAGTGACTCACATCTGGTCTCTTCCTGGAGAAGGCCTCCATTGGTGTCTTCATCCCCAGTATACGATGCAGGCTTCTATTCTGCAAGTATACTATTGTATTGCATGCCTCAACCCACAAATGAAGTGGTAGGCTTTGGTCATGCACCATCACCCAAGCTTCTCCCACAATCAATCTGTTCTCCCTTTCGGCCACCCCATTCCTTTGTGGGTTATGGGGTGTCGTCAACTCCCGTTTAATTCCTTCTGCTACGCAAAAGTCCTTAAACTATTGGGAGACATACTCTCCACCATTCTCACTTCGCAAGGCCCTTATTTTCTTTCCAGATTCTTTCTCTACCAAGGCTTTGAACTCACAAAACCTTGAGAAGGTTTAATCCTTCTTCTACATAAAGTAGATCCAACATCTACGAGAAAAATCATCAATAAAAACAACATAGTACCTTTGTTTAGCGGTGGAGGCTCTAGAGAATGGTCCACACACATCTGTATGAACTCGCTCCAGGATTTCTCCAGCTCTACTGTCTTGATCCTGAAAGGAATATTTTTCATACTTACCTAAGGTACAACCTTTACATGTATTTATTTGCTCCAGTTTTCCCTTGGGAAGTCTGGTAGAAATCTGCTACATGACCTTCAAGGCCCCATGGTGCAAGTGGCCCAATCTTCTATGCCATAGCTCGCCAACATCTTGGCTCTACACCAACTCTACTTTGGAACTCAATGCAACATAGTCATCTACCTCCAGCTTGTAGAGATTCTTTACTTGAATCCCATTCCTCTTGGTGTATCCAGTGCCAATATGCCTCAGGAATGCCTTTGCTTTACTAAAGACTACATCATAGCCTTTGTCTTCCAGCATAGCAATGGACACAAGATGCTTCTTCAGACCAGGCACATGCTTTACATCAGTCAAGGTGAGAGGAGCTCCTTGCTCCCTCTGAAACACAACTGTACCTTTACTTGAAACATGGTACTTTCCATCATCACCCATCTCGATGCGCATCTGGAGGTCCTTCTCCTCCAAGGTACTGAAATGATTCTTGTCATCGGTCATGTGGAATGAAGCTCTTCTGTCCGGGTGCCAAACACATCTCACCATCGATGAAACCATACATGCGATGAGGGTGAAATCCAATTCAAACTATGAGGCCAGTGCCTCACCATCTGATCCCTTCGAGGATCCCTTCTTGGATTTCTTCTATGGACAATTCATAGCATAATGGCCCACCTCATGACAATGAAAGCATCTCACTTTTGATTTGTCAATCTTCTTCCCACCATGGGAAGAACTCAATTTGGAATGGGATGCCTTCCCTTTCCCTTTCCTCACCTTACTCGCTAAGGCTAGATTTTCTTCATCATCTTGCTTTGATGAAGATCCATCTCTGGTGCTTCTTCTTATCTCCTCCTGCATCAAATCTAACCAAAGTCGTTCCCAATCTGGCAGTTTCTCTCTTCCATTTACTGAGTCTTGGTATCTATGCCAACTCTTAGGAAGACCTAGGAGAGCAAGACTCACCATGTCATCATCGGTTGTCATGATCCCTACACTTCCAAGATCATCCCTGCAGGTGGTGAGCTTATTTAGATATGTAGAGATCGTGTCACCCGTTTCACACTTGATTTTCTGAAGCTTGTCTTTCAGTGCCAGCTTCCTCTAATCACTTCTATTCTGATATAGATCCTTCAATGTTTTCCACATTGAAAACGGTGTCTCCTTCCCATGGAGACTCAAGACTATGTGGTCTCAAACTCCCTCCAAAAGAATTATCCTCGCTCTAGCCACACATTTCTTCCATTTCGCCAATTCTTAGGCATTAGCAGCTGCTGGCTTGGGGACTTCTTGATCAATGAATTCCTTCAAACCATTTTCCTCTAATACTGCTTCCATACGATCCTTCCAGGCTATATAATTCGAGTTGCCATCAAGGGCATACTCGAGTCTCAAACTGTTGAACGCCATTGGTGAAATTTGAGATGTGATAAGAATTCAAATTCTATAATCAGGAACTTTAAACTTCTCCCTTCTCCTTTCTTTGTATGCTATTCTTCACTTTGATCACCTTTGCTCCGATACCATGTAGAATTTCCCACTATAGATCACCTAATAATGCAATATACTAAAGAAAAATACTTGATCTACTTCTACAAACAGACTTGCAGAAGCTTAATCGATTTGAGCAAAGATCAAATAGAACACATATAAAAGAGAATGAGAAATCAATCACACATGAACACAAAAGAATACTCTGGGGAAAGCCTCAGCTAAAAACCTCGATCTCTGTATTATCATACAAGTGGAAATATCTCCAGATTACACAAAGCTTTAGCTCACAAGCTATCCATCTCTTAGTACAATCCCTCAATGTTGCTCATAGACTGAATAGACACAACATATGCCTTCCTCCAATACTCCAAACCTCCTATTTCCTTGCGCAGTTTCTCCTGCGTCCTCTAGCTGCTACCTGTGTGAATTCACCTCTCACACAACTCACCAAGCTCAGAAGTAACTGCACAATATCCAAGGAATGAATTCCTTCTGTATGCAAGAGATATCCTCAATGGAATATTCCTACAACTGATAGTACACTGTCCCATCATCTGATCTCAACTGGGTCTCTGACTAAACTGACATGCGGGAGTTATTTATGAGAGAATATTTAGTTATTTGAAGTGCAGTAGTTACATGCATACATGCATTAACTAACTGAACTCATAATCAGTTCAACAAACTGTTGGAACTAATCTAACTGGACTTAACTCAGTTAACTGAGCTAACTAATTACAACTCAAAGTACAACTCATCCGGATCTACTTAATCAAGGGATAACTTCCTTAATCAAAGGGGAAACTGTTGCATGTCTTCACATAGACTTCATGTTTGATTTTCTCCAACTAATTAACTCAAGATGAATTAATTAATTATTTTTCAAACAGCTGCTAAGATCAAATTCGAATTTTAATTCTCAATTTTAGTTCAAGGACTGACTAAAATTGGAATGTATCCCGAAATGCTATTTTTA
>APFE030051619.1:0-12151 GCA_000404065.3 Pinus taeda | reverse complement strand
CTATCCTAATAGGACGAGGGTATAAATCCCTCTCCCTCTCTCTACCCTCCCATGGTTGGACCATATTGTCTTGGTCTGCCATTTGCTCCTACTCCTGTCGTTGCTCCCTCTACTAACACCTTTGCTACATGATTGACATATAAAATACACCAACATCATACATAACTTTTTTTTTATTAAATGAAAAAAGTATTTATAAATATAGAAACATAACTTTGTATTAAAAGAATATCTCTGGTGCGCCAAAAAAATAGTAATGCATCGAACTGTGGTGCGAGCTGAAGGTATCGAGCGCACCATGCAAGATTTTTTTTTCCAAAAATAATGTATTTGTTAAGCTTATATGCAATTCTAATTGGTAAAAAAATTAAATTAGAGAGAAACATAGACATTACTTAGACATTTTCTTGTCGAAGAGGCATTGTTGACACGTAATTGAGAAAAAAAATTAACATCGTTTGAGAAAATTGGAAAGTCATGCACTGAGCATGGTACAAAAGGATGGTGAGTAAGAGAAGCATTGGCGTTAGGGTGTCTGCATGAGGAAAGAGTGGCACTGGTGCTTTAGAGTTCTCCATATGGTAAAAATGAAATTTAAGATTGAGAGTTTTTCTATTTAACCCTCCTTCTGTGTGTTATTATAACCACATCAATGCGTCAAATATCCAAGAGCATTGTTTTTCTTTTTTAATTAAAAAACCTATAGTGGTGCTTTTGTTAAGATGCTCCAAGGTGTTCTAATACAGGTACTACACCGGTGCTTTGTTGGACTATAACACCGTATTTTAAAATAAAAATAAAAATCGCATATAGATGCTCTTTAGAAGACGCCCCAGGGTATTTTAATACATTAACAACACCAATGCTTTGTTGGAATATAACACCACATTTTTTGAAATTTAAAAACTATAGCAATGCTCCTTCTATGGATGCACTAGGGAATTTTACTACAAGAAGGGCACTGGTGTTGTGGGTGTATATAACACCGACAATTTTAAACGTTAACCTTCTTTTCGATGGTATCGATTATTCAAACACTGGTGCGCTTTGTTATTTAGCGCACCGTGCTTTTTTATTTGATAAAAATAAATATTCCATGGTGCACCATGTTCTATTCAGCACAAATGCTTGTATGGATAGTAAAGCATCAATGCATTTGTATATTGTACATGCACCATCAAGAAAACATTCACTAGAACATTTGCCCACCCACCTTCGCTAGTGACCTCCATTACAAACAAATTTTTGGGCTATTTTTATAAGTGCTTTCGCAAAAACCTCCACTAGAAGGTATTTTTCTTATAGCGTTAGCATTCCCTCAAACACATTAAAACCTCTAGCAAGCCTAATTGCTCCTATCTTGATGGTAGGATTTGATTTTGAACTTATGGCTTGATTATGATATGACTTTGTTTTACGCATTTAGATTTACTTTTACTTCTATATATGGTCAACTAGGCCAGTGCCTCTATGTTAGAGTAGTTGCTTGGATATCTTGGATATCTTTTACTTTGCAACTATCTCTGTCATCCCTACAAAGTATATTTTTGGCTATTCTGAGAGATCAATAGATTTTTTGTAACCTACTATGTAATTTTTTGTTTTAGTGGTTAATAGAGTTTACCCACCAAAAAAATATGTATAATATTATTATATTTATATTATATACATTAATGTATATAATATTTTGTTAAAATTTTCATATCATTAAAGGATTTTAGGTAGAAAAAAAATAATTTAAATAGTTTTTAGCTTTTTCATTATTTCATATATATATTTTTTTGTTTTTCTATTTTTTTTTTTTTTATTATGTTTTGCAATAAGACTTCAACTCTTTCAAAAAAATTTAAAATTAAAAAATAAAAAAATAAAGATAAAAATAATATATCACAAAATAATATTATTTTTATATACTTTAATTAAGAAATAGAAATTTTTTTTAATAACAAAGTCAATGATAAACCAAAGGTTATAATCCTTATCTTCACTATAACTAATAAATCGTACTTATTGCATAAAACTTATATATCATACTTATTACATAAAACTGATATATTTGAAGTCTTAAAATATAATCTTACTACTTAACAATAAATTACTTCATTTCCATATAAAATGCAATATTCATGTCGTATAGAATCCAATAATCGATGAAAAAATAGAAATTGAGTACAAATATGAAACAAGGTCAATTTAAATTAATTAATTATTCCAGGTTTTGTTTGGGTTTAGGTCAAACGTTTTGTTTGGGTTTAGGTCAAACGTTCGATGCCACTACGTTCTAAAGCCTTGTCGATTAATATAATGCATCCAAATTATTGACCAATTTTAAAGAAATGCGATTATTAGGTCATAACAACGACTTGTCGACTAATCGAACGCATCCAAGTTCTTCACCAATTTAAAGGAAATGCGATCGCTAAGTCCATGGTTTATAGATAACGACGAGTTGAAAGTTGGTGTGGATTTACCAAGTTTGTTTTCTATGACTTCAATATTTCCATGAAAGTTTGGTTTCTATAACTTCAAAATTTCCGTATAAGCATTATAATGAAGAAAAGTGTAGAGCCCAATAATAAATCTATGTGCTTATAACAAAGTTGACTTTAGGAACTAAAAATCCATGAATGTCATGATGAAGGAGGTATGTACACAATTAGTGCTTTGTGACTTTGTGGACTTCATTGACAGGTTAAAGTTATTACAAATCCAAAAAAAAGTGACTTGTTAGGCAAAAGGTCCCACACTATCATTTATTTATTGATTAGTTCTGCACAGAGTCCCCAGAGACAGAGAAAACGAGATCTCTAAGAAGCATCCATTAGACATTCTATAGCGAATTATGACATTATAAAAGTATATGATCAATAAAAAAATTGCAATTGATATTATGTAAATTTCCTAGTCTAATTATCATTGTAACTATATTTTTTGGTATTTGATATTTTTTGTCAATTTTAATTAAAACATAAATTAAGCTGTTTATCGTGGAATTATTTGTAAATTAATTTAAACATTAAAATTTTTAGCCAAATTAGTGATGGCATTTGTTTTCATATTATTATTTGTATCTTGTCATTACTAAAACCTATTACTTATAAAAATTTAATATTGTTTAAGAAATTTCAAAATATTAAATCTATAAATGTATTCAAAAATATATTTTTTAAATAAAAAAAAAAAAAACATTTCGCCATACTAAATATATTCATATATTCAAAAATATATTTTGCACCACCAAATATCACCATCCTACTTGAAATAATAACACCTAGTTTCAGTGAAAAAGACCATTAATGTAAACTTCAATGTTTAAATTTCAAATCAAACTAACCCAATTTTTTTAACAAAGAAACAGATTTCTTCCAAAATTATTAGGCCATTTGTACAAAAAATTGATAAAAACAAGAAACCGACTCCATTGCCGAACTGGTTAGAACCACCGACTTCGGCTCCTCCATTTCCTTTGATTAATCAAAATGATTTTTGTGTACCGTGCCTTACCACTGAATCGTGACAATACGGACTACAGTCCATCCTCGGCAGACTGTACACAAAATCTCTCTGATGAAATTTATGAAATGCAACAATCGAAGAGCGATTTTATTGCCATCATCCATTATGGCAGACTTTTATCCTGCATGCAACTCTGCGTCTCTTCAATTCTGTTTCACTTGTCTAGTGCCTTCTCTGATCGTGTGGAACTTTGAATTTCGTGGGAAGAGCAGGAGAAATAATCAGAGACTCATCTTAATAATTCACATCTACTTTCCCACATTCCAAATCGACGCCGAAAAGCCTAACTACTTTCTTGGAGGTGCAGTGGTCGAAACTCGTAGCGGCAGCTTCCGGGACTTTATTTTCCAGGGGCCGTGATAGATCATTGCGAGAGATTCCACGAGATTTGAACTGAATGGCATGGAGAGCAGGCGCTCTGACTGAAATTTCCGTGCCCGTCGCCGGACGCCCACAATCGCTACTATTCGACGACCTCACGGAGAGACCTGAATCATGAATCGGCTGTCTTGGTTTCTTGTCTGTTGTAATGAAACGCAAACTATTCAGCAAATCGTTATGTTGAGCTTGCTGAGCATTCGCCTGCAGAGCCCAGGTTTCGGCGGCACCGCGGCTGGATTCTCCGGCAATGTTGCTTGCCGGCCAGAAGAGCGGCATCCACTGTTGGTTTAAGGCGCGAGGAGAAATAATCTGCCGGCCATGGCTAGCTCCAATATTATTAACTGCATCAGGCGCGAATTGGAAAGGGCTGCTAAATCGAAAAGGGCGTTTGGCAGAGCCTGGCAGTTCTAGGGGCTGAGCCGCGCTGCAAGGCTTAGACCTGCAGCTGATGAAGAGGCGTTGCAAATTTGAATCTTGGTGGGTTGCTCTGTGAAAAGAGACAATGTCCCCTGCGTCCAGTTTCTTCTCTTTCACGAAACGGCTCCATCCCTTTGTGAGCACGTAGCTTTGGCTGCTATTCCAGTATGAGTAACGGAATCGCCATGACTTTCCCGTGCTGTCTTCGAAGCTGAGCAGCAGCCCTTTCTCATTCGCATCTGTGTCCAGCGGCAAGTATTTCTCCGCGTGCTGCTTAGGGATTACCAGGCGATTCAGCTTCCCAACATCGCTGGGAGTCACCGCCTTATCAAACATATGTTCTCGCCGCGACGACGATGGAATCTTATCATCCTCTGCACCACCAGGATTATAATTCCTGTTCGACCCTTTACAGTTTTTTCCTTCTTCTTGATCTGTTTCCGAACAACGGGACCCATCGCTCCCACCGAACTTGAAGTCTGCAGTTTGATATTCTCGCCATACTCGCTGTCGTTTCTCATAAATCTCCGCCCCCCACCGTTCATCAGGCTGAGGAACTATGCGCTTGTAGTGCCCAACTCCTGCAACCTCCGCCGGCGCATTATTAAACATACTCTTCTTAATATCTTCACCTCTGTTGTCATCTACCCAACATGCTTCTGATAATATATTCTTTCTGCTGCCCATTCTCTCTAAATTACTAAATCTCTCACCCCTCTTTCCCTCCAATCCCCCCGCAGAACCGGAGCAATCCGATAGTGAAACTGTCGCGTGTCTCTGCATTCCTTCCCTCAGGCTTTCAACCGCGCTGGTAATACTTTTTGGAGCAGCATGATCATCACTACTCTCCTTTCCACCAATCCGCGTCTCAATGTCTGCGCACGATGTTTTGAAGGCATGCCCCAGAGTCCAAGCTGATATGGACGCGCACATGCCAACACAATTCTGACCCGCTCTTTCCGCCGTCTGTGTTTTTTCTATGAAATATTTTATTCTGCCAAACTGCTGATATGAACATAGCTTTTTGGCGAATTTGTTGACAAATATAGTAGCAACATATTTTTCAACGAGTGGAATCCCCTGTATTGTTGTAGTCTCGTAGCATTAGAATGGAAGAGACCAATAGCGTGTGGAGCGTTCATTTATAAAGTTGGATATGTCTGTAACAAAAAGTGAAAATGGCAATAAGCATGCTTGCATCCAGCGACCATAAGAAATAAGTCTTGGTATATGGGATGGTAGGAATATTAATTAACCATTGTAGTTGTATATGAAAATGGTAGGAATATTAATTAAATAGTGTAGTTGTATATGAATATGAATCAAATGATCGCTCAATGTTAATAATTATTAATTTTGGTACGTGGGATGGTATAATTATTAATTAAAATGGTTATATAGATATTAATTTTAGTGGATCAAATGTTATACAACTGTATTAAGGTTGTTATTTACATATTAGTTTTTTTGTTATTGAGGGTAGTATGGTTATTAATCATAGTTATAAAAAGTAGATATAGTTTTTCCGATTAATCACAATGATGTGATTAATTCTAAAGACTGATATCTACATTATGGATCACAAAAGTCTTAGATCTAACATGTAGTTATATTAATCAAATACTTGGTAAATATTTATAGTTATTAATTTATAGTTAAATTTATGCAATGTTTTATAATTTTAGGTAGAAGTAAAAATAGGCCTAGTGTAATTATTAAAATCTTTAGCAGTTAAACTATTTTGTAAAAATGTAACTATGTAAATTTATTAATGTGAGTAGTATAGTTATATATGAATGAAATAGTTGGTAAATGTTAATAGGAATTAATCTTGGTATATGAGATGGTATGCTTATTAATTAGGGTCTTTATATAAGCATCAATTTCTTATATGGGATGGTATGGTTATTAACTAGTGTAGTTATATAAATTTAGGTAGTATGAATAATGGGAGCAATCCAACCATTAGACATTTTTGTCTTTTTTCACATGGCTTTGGCCATGTAATCTATGTCTAATTGTGAATTTTAGTTGTTTAAAATGCATTTTTGAATGTATAGATGGATTCAACACCTTAAAAAACCTTGGCCACTAGATTTTCACACCCTTTGGCAATGTAATTTTTGTCTAATTGTGAATTTTAGTTGTTAGAAATGCATTTTTGAATGTAGAGATGGATTCAACACCTTAAAAAACCTTGGGCACTATATTTTCACACAGCTTTGGCAATGTAATTTTTGTCTAATTGTGAATTTTAGTTGTTAGAAATGCATTTTTGAATGTATAGATGGATTCAACACCTTAAAAAACCTTGGGCACTATATTTTCACACAGCTTTGGCAATGTAATTTTTGTCTAATTGTGAATTTTAGTTGTTTAAAATGTATTTTTGAATGTATAGATGGATTCAACACCTCAGAAAACTTCGGCACTAGATTTTTGCAAATGACACAAAAATTAAGATTCCAAGAAATCCTAAAGAATTTTGGGCAAATAGTTGGTAAATGTTAATAGGTATTAATCTTGGTATATGAGATGGTATGCTTATTAATTAGGGTCTTTATATAAGTATCAATTTCTTATATGGGATGGTATGGTTATTAACTAGTGTAGTTATATAAATTTAGGTAGTATGAATAATGGGCGCAATCCAATCATTAGACATTTTTGTTCTTTTTTCACATGGCTTTAGCAATGTAATTTATGTCTAATTGTGAATTTTAGTTGTTTAAAATGCATTTTTGAATTTATAGATGGATTCAACACCTTAAAAAACCTCGGGCACTAGGTTTTCACACCCTTTGGCAATGTAATTTATGTCTAATTGTGAATTTTAGTTGTTTATGCAATGTTTTTATAAATTTAGGTAGGAGGAATAATGGGGGCAGTGTAGTTATTATACATTTTTTTATTTTTTTACATAAATCAGGTCATACAATTTTTGGTACGATTGTGAATTTTAGTTGTTTACATAAAACAGGGGATACAATTTTTGGTGCAATTGTGAATTTTAGTTATTTAAAATGCATTTTTTTACTATATAGATGGATTCAACACCTTGGAAAACATTAAACACTCGATTTTTGCAAATTACATAACCAAGAATTAAGATTTAAAAAATTCCAGCAAGAATTTAGACAAAATTCACTGAAATAATACCCCTAAAAAAAAAACATGCCTTAAAAAAAGCAAATAACTATTAACAATTAAACAAGAGCAAATAACTATTAACAATTAAACAAGAGCAAATAACTATTAACAATTAAACAATTAAGTATAAACATAACTATACAATTAATTTTCATCTAAATTTAAAATTAAAAGTACATGCCGATTGATTACATACATCACATCGTTTAATCTAAAAATTCCCTTCCAATTTCAAAATATACCTGCCTATTTTCCAATTTCAAAATATACCTATTTTCCAAATTGAAGAAGATTGGTTCATTCTAGAAATGTAGAGGTAGTTCAAGTCTTTCCTTCTTACATAGTTGACCGAGGTTGGGGACGACGGATGCACGATCATTCTCAACGCGGAATTCCTGTATATCATTCTCAACGCGGAATTCCTGTATATTGACGCGCTAAGATTCTGTAACCCATGCGTTTTCACCGCCTGACTCGCCTACTTTCAACACCAGGCCCGCCAATGGAAATGCAAGATTGTGTGGCCTGCCCACACCAACAAGGTAAGTGCCTTTTGACCTGCCCTTACAGTGTTCACATGACAAAGAAATAAGGATAAAGTGGTCTACATATAAATAATAATATCTCTATCGACTCGACTTTCTTTCCCCGGTCTGCCCCAAGCTAGGTCGACAAAGTCAAGGTTGTCATTTTGTCGTCCTGACAAACACCTGTGACGATCATTCGAATCCAGAATATTATAATCATATATTCTTGGAATATAGGATTTTAACGTTGGCTAATTTGACTAAATTTTCTCAATTTAATAACCAGAGAGATTCAATGTGGGTGTGACTTCAAGAGCCAAGGAAGCTGCAAGGTCAATTTAAATATATATATATTTATTTATTTAGTAGGTTCCCTAAATATCGCTAACCCAAAAACCCAAACTATTACCCAGAGGTAGATGCAGAATCAGATTCAGGAGATGAGTCACCTAAATCGAAATTAGCAGACAAGTTGATGAGAATAAAATAAAATAACACAAAAGCGGGAAGGAATTGAGAAGAAATTAAATGAAGGTACCACGAATCGCTGTATTAGATACAGACCATCCGATCGGCACCTGCATAGCTGAGCTGCACGGTGCCACCTACCATGTGATTCCGCTGTGTCTCTGCAAGGTAAGTAATGAGCTCTTAATATGTTTGTGGGGGACCTCTGAAAGCGATTGGAGGCAAAGGCAGAGTGTGGGGCGAGGGAAATACGTGTTGGTGAATGATAACTATTCAATCAAAATTACCCAATCCTTGTCCTTCTCCAACTTATTTCACTCAACCCGACGCTCGTGGAATCGTAGGATACTTCCGCGTTATCAGTGGGGCTGACGGTGATGACGACGCCACACCAAAAGAAGCGAGGAGGGATGAACCACATTCCCGAGGAGCCAGGAGTACGTAATTAAGTAGCGAGTGAAGGGGGTGATTATGGTGCGAGGGAAGGAAGCATCGATGAGGGGTCAGAGAGGGGCAAGTGCGTCCCCACGACATGACATGGCCCCACCAATGGCGGCGACTGCTACCATTCCACTCCCTCTAACTCGCCACGTCCCATCAACACCCTTCCACCACCCGTCTCTATCAGTTTGGCGTGGGATCCGGGGCACTCAGATCTCTCCGTTCCTCATATCTCACGCCGATATTGCTGTTTTTTTGTTCTGAGTTAGGTTGAGTTTAGGGTGGGCTAGCTTTAATGTTGGATGAAGAATCATTTATTTAAGTCTGTGCTAGGGTTATTTTTTTCTTCTTCAGAGTTAGGTTGAGTCTAGGTTGGGTTTTGTTTAGGTCTAAGCTTAGGCCAAGACTGATGTTGGATGGAAGAATAATTTTTCTATTAAATTTGGAGGCCTAATTTAAACCAATAACCACTTAAGAACTAAACCCTATGGAACCCCATTAATTTATACAAACATAATAAAAACTAAACCCTAAAAAACTAATTAATTTACATAAACACAAACTACTTAACACTAATGAAAAATGACTAATTTAGACACTTATAAGGCTTCACCAATGAAATTCCGGTTTTGAGATGTGACCCGGGCCGTATGAGTGTATGAGTGTCAGGTGTGGCTAGTAGATTGATTGGCCTCTCTTCCACATGCGCTTCCCAACCCATCATTGGCTAAAATTGGCTATGCGTTAGTAAAAACGCTTCCACGCACAAATTAAAATTTAAAAGTTAGATTAAGGTCTCTTAATCAGGGCATGCCTTATTTTGATCCAGATGCCAAGCAATTATTTGTAAACCTGGTTCTGTCTACAACACAGTGTATTCTAACGGTTTTAATATCGGTTTTTTTGTTTAAATATATTTTATTTAAAATTTGGTAAAGATTTATTGAATTTACATAGTTGAATGGATTAAACTTATATATACATTTTATTATGAAATTATAATTTAAGAATAAATATTATTATTTTAATAAATTAATTATATTATTGAGAAAAAGTTAAATTAATAATAATCATTTTTTTAATTATATTTTTTAATGGTGATAATTAGTTTTAGTTAAATTTTTTCAAACTATTTATTATATTATTATTAATGTACACTTATTTTAGTTTTAGTTAAGCATTTTTCAAGCCATTTATTATTATTAATATTAATTTACTGTTATATTATTTATATATTTTAATGGAAAAAGGGAATGGTGTCATTACAATAATATTATATTTAATTTATATTTTTTTCAAGTGTTTTTTTAAATAAGTTTAATTTCTCATTTTGTATTATATATATATATAATTTATTAGTTTTGAACTAATCCTAGATGTGTCATCTATCTTTTAATATAGTGGTATTGTTTTAGCCATAACAAATAAGGAAATTATAATCCACTAACATTATTAACATGGACGCTTTGCAGAAAAAAGAAAACCTATCTATGTCCTCTATAAAAATGAAATTCAAGGTTTATGTTCTTTGTGTAACCTCTATTCGGGATTGATTTTTTGGCTCCTTTCTCTAGGTAATCTGCATAGAAGAAAACACATAACACTGCCATGCCAAGTAAGTTTCCATTCTTAATGTGCAAATTAATGTTAGGTCTCTAACTTTGCATAAAAGTGCTTTGTTTTCAGAATTAAGTTTTGGAGCTTTTTTGCACAATACAATTTTGAGTGTAACTTCCATTCTTTTTGTTCTTTAATGATATGTAAGTGCGGGTTTTCTTGTTTACTTATAAGGCCAATACACGTGTTAGTGGTGGGAACAAATTACACCCAAATTGTAACAACCGTAGCTACCCACTGGGGCACATTACTAACTCTAAACATTTTCCTTTAATTTAGGTCATAAAATCTTTGATATCATAATATATTATGCCCACTAGGGTCCAACATCAAATTACAATTTAACTACTCTGTAACATAACCTAATTACTATACTAGTTTTAAATTTATCAATGCGGTACCTCTGATACCCTAACCATGATAGGTGCATACTATCATGTAATGCAACATTTAGTCATTCATAACAACAAGATTAAACATAAAGAAGCATATAAATTATAAAAAATACATAAACTTAAGAAATATATATAAATTGAAACACTTATCTTTTAAATGTAACACCAACTAATTGTCAACCTCAAACGTTCCAACCAACCATAATCAACATTGCTCTAGTACTCTTAGTAGTGGGTCACACTCCAACTAGGGATATGACTCTACAAGGGGAAAATAACTTCCTAAATTCGACCAAGGACTAGACTTAAGTCATAAGCCAGGGTACTTAAATCTAATAGCCTCCAACCTATAATCTCTCAGCCACCATCAACCTACACAACCTAAGGTAATGCAACCCCTTCTCTACACCTACAATTCTTCAAGCTATGCCACTACCATTCTAAGGTTTCAAACATAGGTTGACTAGGGAGTCTTTGAGCCATGTGCCTTCCAGGAGTTCCATCTACTATCAAGAATCTCCATGTACCATTAGGACCCACACTAAGGAATCATTTCACCATACCCATATCCATATAGGATCTATAGTGTAGTTATATCATAGGGTCACGCTACCCTCTCCTAGAAAGTATTTTTCTAGAGTCATGATAATTATAGAATATAATGGAATGATGATTAGAATGAAGGGAATTACAATAAACTCCCAAATTTTATATGCACATGCCAAGAATGACAAGTGGCATTGAAAGAAGCATTCTTAAGAACATTAGGATAAAAACATGTGTACTTTTGAATTTAGGCTCATTTTAATAATGGATTAGCCCCCGGGGCTTAAGCCCCTCTTCACTTAGCCCATCGACCCCTTTCACACTCATGGACTCCTATCCCCCCATAGTCTCTTGTTTGACTTGATATGTAGTAGCGGTGTGATTACATATTTACATAGATAAGGTTGTTGGTCTTTACTACACATGCTTTCCAACGAAAAATCACATATGTACTTTGGCCTCAAAGTATGTAAACATAGGCATGTGTGGAGCGATAAAAAGGTGTCTTTGTAACTCCTAATTACCTCACATTAATTGTCAACCCAGGGACGACATTTTATTTCAAGAGTGTACTCAGTCTGAGGCAGCTATTTACTCAAGAGTAATGTTTTGCAGTATAGTGCTTAAAATCCAAAAGTAAATGAAAACTGGAAACAAAATCTAATTGGAACAACAAGAAACTGAAATGTTCTA
>APFE030051618.1:9445-21337 GCA_000404065.3 Pinus taeda | reverse complement strand
GAAAGACTCGACTTGTATTTTATGAGATCTTAATCAAAAGACTCGATTTGGAAAGGGAGTTGTTTCATTTTTTAATGAGGTTGACACAGTAAAATAACTATCCTCATAACCCTTGTTTCATTTTTTAATGAGCTTGAAACAAGATCAGAAACTATGCTTGACCAGACCCAATTTCATTTTTTAAGGAGCTTGACATAGGAAAGCGAACTATGCTCTGACCAGACCTAGTTTCATTTTTTAAGGAGCTTGACGTAGGAAAGCGAACTCTACTCCGCACAAACTTCATCATAATGACCAAGAAGTCATTGCTTCCAAGAGTGCCACTCCCGGTGGAAGGATAATATCTTGGAAGTCAGGACCCAATGCCCCCAGGACACTGTGCACGACAGCATCATCACTGGATACAGGCACGGGATAAGTAGCCACGTAGTTGACCTGCGGCGGGGCAGATACAACCGGCGGATAAAAACTAGGAGGGGATGAGAACTACGCAAGAGGCACTAGGGGACTAAAGAACGATAATTGATCGATAGTCATGATCCTTCCGTCGTGTGGAAAGCAAACCACATGGAAAAGTGAAGAGACAAGGGCCCCCATGGCATAAACATAGTCACGGCCAAGGAGAAGACTGAAATCTAAAGCACCTTGGGTAACCAGTACGTCTATATAGATGGTTTTGCCTCCCAAAGCAATAGGGAACTTTGGAAGGATCCCTAATGGTTGACTGGTTCCTCCATCAAACACCATCAGATTCTGTGCAACCAGCACAAGCTGTGGGGAGCCCAAAGCTTGCCAAGTAGTGGAAGCCATAAGACTGACAGATGCACCCTCATCCAAGAGAGTGCAAGGTACTGCCTTATCATAGGCATGTACTGTAATCTGGAAAGACACATGGGATGGAAGGCGGAAAGTAGTCAAGTGACTCCAGTCGAAGGAAATGATTGGACTACTTGGTGGGGGAATCGTATGATTGCCCCCCTGCTCCGAAGAAGGACTCTCGGGATCAGCTGCGATAGGAGAGTTGTTTCTGGACTCAGGAGAATCTGATGAGACGAGAAGAACATGAGCATGACGCTCCTCTAAAATAGAGGGATCAACAGGCGGTGAACTTGAGTTGACACTCTTTCCGACCAATGGTTGGTCTGGAACAGGCTTAGCATAGCCAGGTTTAGAAAGAGGAGGATGGACAAGAGAAGAATCGAAGTCAATCTCTTTGTCGACAGGGAGAGGATCTAAAGAAAGCCTCTGATAACCAATGGGGCGTTGGGGTGAAGAAGCTGTAAGAATTTCCAAAACAGCGGAAGCTTTATCCATGAGCGGACAAAGGTGAAGGAGATGGTCTCCCTTGCACAATTTACAAGGAAACTTAACCTTCCGCAGAGGAGCAGAAGGAGTTCTGACCTGAGCTATACTCGGAGCAGGAGCTGCACTTTTAGCCTCTCACTTATGAGACTTCTTCTTCTTCTTCTTCTTAGCCACTTGGTTACTTGAATCTAGACTCTCACCAGGTGAAGTAGAAGATGAGGACGTAGAAACAGGCGAAGAAGGGGAGAGGTCCACCTTGGAATCAACATGATGTTGTTCGGGTGGAGGAACTGATTGATTAGTAGTTGAGACATTAGGGACCACAGAGGTTGAGAACAACCAAACAGGCAACCCAACAGTTAACCCAGGAAAGGACAATGTTTCCATGTAAGGAGCACCAACATTCCCAAAAGGAGGAAAATGACCAGGATTCCCGGTAGAGGGGATTCCTGGGTTGGTGAACTCTGGAAAAGTTGTTGTCAAAACTGAAAATCACACACGGGGCTTGAAAAAGAGTCAAGACACACAATCAAATGGCTAACAAATAGAATCTAACAGGGCATGTGATCGCGGGTGATTTAATTTTAAGACACAAGGACATAAGTTGACCTTTTCATCTTTAAAGAGTCGACAAAAGGATAAAAAGATGACTCTAGTCACCTTCGAATGTTTAATGAGCCTAAAGTGACAAGTGCTCAGACGAGCCTTTTCTTTTAGGGAGTCCGAAAAGGATCAAAAGTGACTACTCTAGAGAACTAGGAAAAAGGTTTACCAGACAATCCGTAAAACTACATATACACCTTGGCAATCGTATGAAAACCAATGACTTTCCATACGGCAATCAATCTTCCCGAATGCTGTGTTCGGTGCGTTATGGGTCGTAAGGCGGCAGACACGGCTTCCTATGGATAAAGGATGATAACCTAGTGGGGTCTCCCCATATACTCGACGTTACGTGGGAGCACAAGTCCGTACTAGACCACTATTGAGTCACAGAAGGAGGAATCACCCAACCTTGAGTGGAAACAAAAGTGACTAGGTTTAACGACGCCGAAGCACGTCTCTAGCCTATACCTCTAAAAAGTGTGCGTTATGTTCCAATGCGTTGTTAGATTTATTCAGTTCATTTTAAAGTTGATCTTGTATTAGGTTTCCGTTTTCAGGCCTTACCGTATGTAATATCTCAAAATTCCCTAAAATGAAAACTATATGCCAAAATATGTCATTTCATTCGATGAATGCTAGTTACGAGAGGGTTTGAGAGCTTTCACGCAAACGAAATGATCACAAAACAACAAAGAGCTTCCCCAATGCAGCTAATGGAAATTAACAAACTTTTCTTTAATATCACTAATCACTAATCAAAATGAAAAGTCCCAATTCTCATTAACTAATACAAAGCAAAAGAGATTTTTTCTTTTTGTTGATGGCAAAATGCACTAAACAACTTTGAGAAATGATAACAAACAAATTCTACTCATTACAAGCACATTCAGTTCCCTAAATCACAAAGCGAACCTCCAAAGAACGAGAAAAGTCCCAAAGACACCAATGAGCTGTGTAATCTAGGCTCAAAGTGAGACAAAGCTGAATTCAAGTGAAAGCAAAGTAAGTCACCCAAATAACGCAATAAAACGGTTTACAACCACCAAACAAGTGAAAGGGAGTAATCAAAGAGTTGACTGGACCACTAGAAGACCAAAAACACCTAAGGAAGGCTCGACACACAAAGCCACTAGATGCCCTAGGGCTAGAAATGTGAAGTCGATAGAAAATGGTAAACACCCAAAGGGTAAAGGTAATCTATGCAATTGTAATCTATGCACAATTCGCTTGACAAGTATGCAAATGTAATCTATGCACATTTTCTTTTTTTTTTGTAAGCTATGGTGGTTCTCATTCTATTACTTTGATCAATCAAACTTTACAAAATATCAAAAAAGACAGTTTAAGCCCGCCCTCTTGGGGAAACCGGGACATAGCACCATCTGAAGTTTTTAATAGCAATCCAAAAATAATAGGTCCTCAGCCTAGCAGCCTTGTCTAAGAGAACTATACAATCTTGAAACTTACTATAACTATTGCTAAAATAATTGTTTTGAATAACCTGATTGTTCCTATCATGCACATGAACAGAACCAAAACAAGAAAACCAGATGCAATTTCTAACCGTCATAAAACTCAGTCCTTGTCACCAGCATTCTGCTTGTTTGCCGCTTCCTCTGGTTCGGAATGGTCGTGGTTCAGCATCTGCTGGATGGAATCCAGCTGTTCTTCCTGCTTGGTCATAGCTATACGCAGATAACTTAACTCCCTGCGGATAGTTTGGTCACCAAGAGCCAGCTCTACCATTTCTTTGGCCACATGCTCCATGGCCTTGGCCAGAAGTCCCTTCATAACCCAATAAATATGCAGAGATTGCTTGATTAAGGACATCCTACCTCTGGTATGCCCAGGATCGTGGAGGAGAAAATCCAGGTCTTCCATTTCCTCATCCGACTGGTTCTGCAAAGCTTCCTCTTCGAGGAAGTCCATGATTCTGCGCACGGCCGGGTGTGAGTGACGGAGAAAGGCCTGTTCAGCCCGACGGACGCGGAGATTGACGGTTTCTCTGGGTTTTCTTCCTTTACCCGAGCGCCTGGAGGATTCACCCTCCTCCTTCACCGACTCATTCTGCCCTTTGCCACGCTTGCCTGACTGGACTCCTTCATTATCAAAAGAGATGTTGTGCTTCCTCTTGTCAGAGCGGCGAGACCCCGCCTGCTGATACTCGGGCAATTCAGTCTTTGCCTGCTGCTTGGTCTTTTCGATTGGAGTCTTTTGGAGGCTCCTGTGATTACTCACACCACGATGACCCAGATCATCCTCCGGGGCCTCTTCCACCTCCTTCAGCGGAGAGCAGCGGTTTCTCATGCCATAGCGGTGAGTCTTAGAGTCCCGATAATTCCATTGCTCCGTTTGCTTCTGATCCTGCCCTTCCTCAGCCACCTTCTTAGGATGGCGCCCACCAACGCACATAGACTCCGGGATCCTGTCATCGTCCGAGTTATCCTCAATCTCCCACACAGTGAAAGGCGACTCTTCCTGCATAAAAACTTTGCCATCTTGGCTCCTATTTTCTTCCCTCACATTCTGGCGCGTCTCGGCTTGTTTCATTTTTCGTCGGGTCTTCATACTATCCACAGGTCTGTCACGATGATTTCTTTGTCTGCCTGAGGTTGTAACAGTGCTCTAGTGTCTTTCAGTGGATGCCTCTGTTCTTTTCCAAATTAAGACCTTGCAGAATGCCTTAACAATCTGCCTACCACGGTTATAAGGTAATTTCCTTTCATCGGGGGTACAAATTGGACCGGTTTTCAAGAGACGCCGGTAGATCTCTGTCAGGCCCCTACTTTCAACCATCATATCCGTATTGCTCTTCTCAGCAGTGTTGTCAGGCGCACCGCAACCATCGCCTTTCTTAGTTCTGACATTAATTAACTTACCATGAGTGTACTTCTGATTAACCGCTCCACCCGCCGTCATTGTACTGCCATCAAAAGTCTGGACTATCAGCCTATATGCCGTAATTATGATCACAACAGGTCCCGAAAGCCCCATATTGTTCAGCCGAGAACTCCACTGACCCCTTCTAGGCCAGCTCACTGATCCGTGCAGTGGTATTTGTGGTTTTATCATGATCGGCCTTGATAAGGTTCGCCAGCGCCTTCCACTCCTCATTTCCTTCCATGGCACGCCATTGGCTATCGATTGTGGTGCCGCGTCCGCTGCAACCCCAATTGGCCAGCCAATCCGCGGCCTGATTCCCTTTTCTACGGACATGACTGATAATTTTGTAGTCGATACGTTTGAGGAGCTTCGCAATTTCTTTAACTATTCCCGCGGTTCGCCAGCTTTTGGCCACCTTCTCCCATCCCTGCCCATTGTTAAGCCTCCGCAGTATGTCCACCGCAAGTTGCGAGTCCCCAGTGATTTCCAACTTAGAGTAACCATTCCTGACGGCTATCTAGAGGCCTTGATGAAGAGCCCAGAACTCGGCCTCATTATTGGTCATCTGGCCCCCCAGGTCAGCAAAAGACCATCTGATGCATCTATTGCTGTCTCTGAATATCCCTCCGAAGCCAGCGTCCCCCGGGTTCCCTTTCGAGGCCCCGTCAAAATTGAGCTTAACAAAATGGTCACTGGGATAGCTAAACTCTTCTGGGCTTTGAGATCGTATATCCTGGCTGGTCGAACCCTTGAAGTGAACCATTTCAGGTTTGAGGTTTAACTTATTCAGAATTTCTTGCTCCTCCGAATTTGCCTTCCAGTCATCATCCGCCCATTTACTAACGAGGATGGTCTCCCGTATACTCTCAGCCACCCGAGCCCAGATTACCTCCGGAATTTGGGCGGAGTTTTGAAATATCCTCCTATTGTGCTCTTTCCAGATCATCCAGAGGATGAAGGGGGAGGTAAGATTCGAGGCTTTCTGGATCACCCGGCAACCGAAGGATTCTTTATTCCAATTGAAAATTAAATCATTAAATTCCCTACTGTTGGTTCCTGGTTTTTTGAACAGTCTGTTGGCAAGCTACCAGAGTTTCTCTGAATACGGGCATCTGACTAACAGGTGGTCTCTAGTCTCAGTGTCATTGCTGCACAGAGAACAGCGTGACGGGCCATTAAATCCTTTTCTCTGGATGCGATCCCAGGTTAAGATTTTGTTTTTAGTTGCCAACCAAATAAATATTGTCACCTTCGGCCACCAGTTGGCCTCCCAGATTGTTTTCCATTCGACATTTCCGTCTCCTCTGTTCTGAGAATCCATTAGGTAATAAGCCTCTTTGGATGTGAAAGTCCCCTTCATAGAATTCCCCCAGCGGAGGATGTCTTTCCCCTGACGAACTCGAATTCTCCTTGTTCCCATTTCTTTCCTGTACCCCTCTTGGAGCTGGGGTGAGCTCCCGAGCCCAAGCTGCCGGATCTTCCCAGACTCTCCACCCCTCCGATATGTCATTTCCTTTCCAATAGTCCTTTACACTAATTCTGTTTTCTTCCACTCTGTCACGGATCTGGAGGAAGTTCTGGATGCTGTTCAAACTTTCACGTTGTTGCCACCGGTCTTCCCAGAAATTGGCTTCTGCTCTACCCTGGATTTCCCAGAAGGTATGTTTACCAATCAGGTCACGATTTTGAGAGGCTAATTCCCAAATGGCAGAGCCTTTGGGGATTTCCTGATGTCTAAGGATATCAACCTGAGAGACTGGCATTCTATATTTTGTCCTCCATATGGTTTTCCAGAGATCATTTCCACCACTAAGCCATCTCCACCACAGCTTGGCCCCCAGGACCCTGTTGAGGGTTTCAGGATCCCTCAAGCCTAACCCACCTTTCTCTTTTCTTTCAGTTAGTTGACTCCACGAGACCAGGGCCCATTTTTTCTTCTGATCGGATCCGCTCCATATGAATTTTTAGATGATTTCTCTAATTTTAGCACAAACCCCCACAGGGGCAGCCATAATCGAGAGAGGGTAGATAGGTATGGCTTGAAGAACTGACTTAGCAAGAACAATCCTGCCTGCAATGTTAAGAACTCTGAAGGCCCAGTTTGCCACCTTGTTGTTAAGTTTGTCCAGCACTCCTTGCCAGTTTTTCATCCTCCTAGAGGTGTAGTCCAGAACATTGCCCAAATATTTAGTAGGTAATTCCCCTTTTTTGAATCCAAGAATTCTGATTAAGTGGGATTTGACTTGGTCTATAGTGTTGAAGATAAAGATACAGGATTTGTCCTTATTGATTTCTAACCTAGAAGCCTCAGCAAACAAGTCCAGGATTCTTCTGAGTTGACGGACTTCTCTAACCGTTGGTTCCCCAAACAACATTATGTCATCCACAAATTGTTGATGAGTTAGGGGCAAGTTATTTCCCCAAATTTGCAGCCCTTTAATTCTGTTAGCTGTTTGTTCTTGTTTGATGAAGCGACCAAGGCCCTCAGCAGCAAGAATAAATAAAAAAGGGGACAAGGGGTCTCCCTGTCTAAGACCTCTAGAGGCATTGAAAATTTTTGAGGGGCTACCATTAACCAGAACAGAAAAGTGAGGGGAGGAGATCAGGTTATGTATCCAAGCAATCCATCTTTGGTGAAAACCAAATCGTTCCAGGACAGTTTCCAAGTATTTCCAGTTTAATCTATCATAAGATTTCGATAGGTCCAATTTGATCATCATTCCTTTTTGCTTTTTAACTTTTAGGGAGTGTATAACCTCCTGGGTTACAACAAGGCCGTCAAGAATCTGCCTGCCTTCCACAAAACCAGTTTGTTCAGACGAGATTAAATTATCCAAGAGAGGCTTTAATCTTTTGGCAATCAGAGAGGTGATCATTTTATAAATAACATTAGACAAAGCTATAGGCCTGTAGCCATTAGCCTCTTCAAGGTTATCTCCCTTAGGGATGAGGGCAAAAAAGGTAGAATTGAGAGCAGGCCATACCTTTTGGTTTATCCTTGATTCCTCCACTAAGTCTAGACTTTCTTTTCCCAGGAAGTGCCAGCCCGCTTGGAAAAAATCCACAGTGAAACCGTCCGGACCAGGAGCAGTCCCCTTTTTCATAGACTTAACAACTTCCTCCAGCTCCTCTAGGGTCACTGCCCACATGAGAGCTTTGTTTTGATCCTCAGTGACCAAGCTAGGAATAGTTGAGCAGATCTCTTGAACGGCTCTCATTCTATCAACTTGGGGTTCTGCCAGGATCTCCTTGTGGTGTTCCATCAGGACTTGTTCAATTTCATTCTGCTCGACTACTCTCACTCCATTCTTGTTTTTAATTGATAGGATCTTGTTTCCTTGCCTGTGTTTGATCATAGCTTGGTGGAAGAATTTAGTGTTTCTCTCCCCTTCCCTTAGCCATTTTATTCTAGATTTTTGGCGCCATAGGATCTCCTCCTGTTTTCGTCGTTCTTCTAATCTGCCAAGGATGGCCCCTTCTTTATTGACACTTTCCTCTGTTCTTCCATCTAATATTATCTTTTGCTGAATATCCTCCATTTCCTTTTCTAGTTTTTGTTTATCTTCCAGGATATTGCCAAATTCCTCTTTATTCCATCTTTTGATTTGGATTTTCAACGATTTCAATTTCAATTGGAACGTGTGCATCCTGCATCTGCCCTTACTAGTGCAACTTCCCCACCATTCCTCAACTTTCTTAATGAAATCAGGGTCCCTTAACCAAAAGGCTTCAAATCTGAAAGGCCTTTTCCCCTGAATTCTCTTAATGTCAATTTCTAACCGGATCGGCCAGTGGTCTGATCCCAAAGAGGGTAAGATCTTAGCCTCCTCAAAAACATCCATCTTCATGATGGCTTCCGACACTAAGAATCTGTCCAGTTTGGAAGCAATTTGGTTTTTGCCTCCCCTTCTATTATTCCATGTGTAGACTCCATTGATACTTTGGATATCCACAAGCCTGAGTTCCTCGATCAAATCATTGAAGCTATCCATGAAGTGATCTCTCCTCCTAACCCCTCCTTTTTTCTCGTCCAAGGATCTGATCAAATTGAAGTCCCCGCCAATGATCCAAGCCGCTTCTGGATAGAGTCTGCGGATAATTTTGAAGCTATTTATGAACTGTTCCCTTCTCCCCAAGGAGGGGGGGCCATAGACCCCTGTAATAATCACCTGTTGAGGAGTTCCAACAATCCTACCTAGGCCAGTAATAGATCCATTCATACAGGACCAGTTGTCTAAGATAATTTCATTGGGATTCCACAAGATTGCAATACCTCCTGCAGCCCCTATTGCATCTTGCCCAATCACTTGATATGGGAGATTACTTTTATCTACAATTTCTGCTAACTGAGTTACCAAAATTTTTGTTTCCTGTAAGATCATGATACTAGGTTTCTCCTTTTTCAACTTATCCTTTATATGTCTCTGCTTACCTCTACTATTCAGGCCTCTAATATTCCAGCTGATGACTATCATTTAAAACTTTTTGTAAGAGGGGAAAAATACCTCCGACAGAGGTATCACTTTACCTGAGTTTATCAACACCTCTCCCACTGTCTGGATCATCTCACTCATTGATTTCCGGCCTCGTTTCCTGATGTTTTTGCCAGAGCTGCCCAATCCTTTATCTTCACTATCCTGCTCATTTTCGGTCGTGGCTGGTCTGTCTGGGGGTTCTCCTTTTTTCTCCTTGTATTTCTGAAAAACTTCTTTATATAGTTGTTTTTGTTTTTCAAGAATGAATCTGCTATCCAGGTGTTTCCATTCTTGTAGTAGCTCTCTCATGATTTTTTCCTCTTCAACTTCATTTTCTACTGGGTTTTCCACTTCCATCCTAGATGCCTGTTCTGTTTCTGATTCCTTTTCCTCCGGTTTTTCCTTGTCTGATTTCTTTACATCTTTTCCTTTTTCTTCTCCTGTGATATCCATGGGGGTATTCTCCGGATCCTCATCATCTTCCAGATTTACTTCGTAGTCCTCGTTTTCATTTCGCAGTGCCTCAAAAGGATTTCGATTGCTTGTTTGGTTGGCCTTCTTCAGAGTTTGGGGTTTCGGTCCTTCCTTGTTCTGTTTTCTCTTCCTTACTACCTGTTGGAAGCCTCTCTCCGAATCCTCCATCCTTACCGTATTTCGCTGGTGAGCTACCTGGCTCTTCTTGGTTTCTTCCTCTTTGTTCAAAGGGCATTGCCTGAATAGGTGGCCATATTCATGGCAGATGCGGCAGCGGAAGGGAATATGTTCATAATCAATTGGTTGTTTCCAGACTGTATCATGATACTCTACTTCAACATTTTCTGGGAGAGGCTCTGCCAAATTTATGTAAACACAGATTCTCGCATAAGCATTATACTTACCTCTTTTAGTGATCTCTGTAGTTTTGACAAAGCTCCCTATCGTGTTGCCATTCCCCTCCAAGATTTCAGGGTCCCAGAACTCATCCGGAAGCCCAAATAATCTAACCCAGACCAGTGCGTCCATCACAGTTTCCTTTTCTGGGTTGTATCTCTCCTCCCAAAATTTCATGAACAGACCAGCATTGTTTAAGAAATAAGGTCCCTCCTCGAAGATCCTGTTTTTGTCTTCCAGGTTGGAGAAGATTGCTGTAAAGAAACCTTGGGCTCCTAATTTGAGATCTACCTGTCCCCTAGGTTTCCATCTCTGATCGATCCATCTGTAAAGTTCCCGCTCAGAAGGCCAGTACCCAACGAAGCGGCATATTATGGCATGATCACGCATGTAACAGCTATAATCCTCCAGTTTGTTGTTTGGAACAACATACCTTGGCTGCTTTTGAGCCCTAGGAAGGCATTTTCCTCTCATCCTTTTCTGCCACAGGTTGCCCATCACTGGGGAATGGGTTTCCTTTCCAGCCTGGTGATCTCTGCCTGAACTTGTTTCTCCTATTACCACATTTTGGAAGGAGGGGATCTCTCCCCCCCCCCCTTGGTTCTCCCATTCCGATCAGGCCGGCAGCAAATGGAGAAAACAGTGTTGACTTTTGAAAATACTCAAATACCTGACTTACCTGCCCACCGGAAAGCGCTGAACGTCCGAGAAGCTCGCTGGACACCTCTCAGACCAGAGCAGTCTGCTGCAGCGTGAATAGTCACGGGATTGTCAGCCATGATTCCGCGACCCTGGAAACCCTAGCAGAGCTCCATCGCTCGCCAAGTAATAGTCATTTACTAGCGTAATCTATGCACATTTTCATTCATATTCTGAAAATGAGAATTCTAATTATGCAAGTGTGATCTATGCAAGAGAATTCTGAAACACAAGATGATTCTAATGTAATCTAAGAACCAATCAAGTTCAAATCAAGAAAATTGAGTGAGATTTCCAAAGATCAAAAAATAAAAACACTCAAAGGCGATTAACACTCAATACACAATTTTGCAAAAACAAAAGCAAAAAGATGCAAAATTGTGAAAAGACTAAGACAAACCTCCAAGTAATGACGAAAGGAAATCAAATTAAGAATTTCTCAAAAGGGAGACTCAAAACCAGTCAAACAAGACTCCAACACACTCAAGCAGTCAAAAAAAGGTACCCAGAACAAAAACCAAGCTCAGGAGGCTCACAGCCAAGAAAACTTCAAAAGTTCCCAGGCCTGGCGCGACTGTCAGGCTGCAACTAGCGCCTTTCAGGGATTGGCGCGGGTTGTCAATGAGCAACTGGCGCGACTGTAACGCTATAAAAGAGCACCAGCTGAGTTTTCTATGGAAACAAACGAGCCAAAGCTAAGTCAACAGCACCCAGGTACACCAAGGGTCAAGAAGCAACACAGGGACTCAACCCAGAAGGCTAACCAAGCAGGAGAAACCAAGAAACAACCAAGAAACAAGGAAAGTTCCAAGTCGTTCAGTTCATAAACCAAACTGGAGATGGACTGAAGTGGCGTTAATCTACTTTGCTAATGCAGAGAAATAACGTTTTGAAGGTTATCTGGCCATACTTTAGGCTCCTTCTAAAGTTTACAAATCAAACAACAACACAAAAAGCCAACTCCCCAACGGAGTCACCAAATTGTTGTGGAGGTAAATCCCCTCTGTGGACAGAGGCGATCCCACTAGCCTAAATGGGGTCTAGCAACAATCAA
>APFE030051616.1:40789-69156 GCA_000404065.3 Pinus taeda | reverse complement strand
AAATAATCTCTGGATTTTCATGAGTTTAATGAGTCTTGAAAATAACTGAAATTGACTCGAGATAGGTTTCATTTTTACAAAAGCTCGAAACAGAGAAAAACTATGCTTCAAAGTAGTTTCATTTTTACACAAGCTTGAAACAGAGAGAAAACTGTGCTTGATGCCCCCTAAGCATAACTGCTAGAGCGCATGCCCCCCAGCTTCATTTCATTCAACCAGTTGGATGAAATAAAGGTCCAGTTACGAGATCATTTGAAAGACTCGACCTAACTTTCCGTACCGAAGACACTAGTTGGTGATGAAATTTAACGTCGCAGAATTCAATACAGAAATGGCGGTTGGAATAGTTAACCCGAAAACTTGCTTAATGAATAGACTGGCACAAGTTCCTCCACTAAACCGTCTTGAGTGAAGAGAACCCCACAGAAAATCCAAGTGAGTCTATCTGACGTCTGCTCCAGGTACAGTGGGATCTTCCCTCCACCGTCACCTTAGGAAGAATCCTATAGAATATGGTCACTATGGTTACCAACATAAACAAATATACCTGGGGGAACAGTCTACGATCCGATACGCACGCAAGGGCAGAGTAACAAGCTCAATCCCCTTTAAGGCTCCTTGACATAAACCAAGGTTTACCAACAAGTGACCCCAGGCTCCTCGACAATGGTTAATCCGAGGTTTACCATTTTTAATACGTGAATATCTGGTGTCATTCCCAATGAGGAAGGATTGATTCCCACACTGGTTCAGACACGATCTCGTGCTTCTCCTTTAAGAGGAGCTTTCCCAAAGCATAAATGCAACAGTTGGATTTTTCTCCTACCGCAAGATATAGCTACTTGTTTGTTTTACTGTCTTGGACAGTTAATTACTCCATACTCCATGACACTAGCCTAAGCTAGATTGGTGGAAAGAGCCCTAAAAATGTAAAAATTACTAGATGAATTTTAATTCAGCGCCGTGTTATTAGGGCTGTTATTACTCAAATGGGTAAATGGATATGAAACCAATGGTGTTATGACCCGACTCAACTGAATGCAATCGAATATGATAATGTAATCTTTTCAATTCGATGAATCCTAACTAAAGTAAGGAGAGAGTTTCCATTCACTTCCAACAATGCAAAAAATTGATCGCTAAGAGAAAATATAACAAATTCTCTAATGCACTAATTTCATCAAGAAAAACTAATGCAAATCAATTCCAAAATAGTTTTTATTTTTATTTTTGTGCGTTAAAAACAAGCATAAAAATATGTAAATTCAAATCAAAGAAAGCTGATCTAAATCTACAATTGATTTTTCAAAATGTAAACTATGCAATTGTAATCTATGCACAATTCACTTGAAAAGTATGCAAATGTAATCTATGCACATTTTTCATTCATATTCTGAAAATAAGAATTCTAATTATGCAAATGTGATCTATGCAAGAGAATTCTCAAACACAAGATGATTCTAATGTAATCTAAGAACCAATCAAGTGCAAGTCAAGAAAATTGGATGAGAGTTCCAAAGATCAAAAAATAAAAACACTCAAAGGCGATTAACACTCATACACAATTTAGTCCCCAAAAATATGAAAAATTGTGAAAAGACTGAGACAAACCTCCAAGTAATGACCAAAGGAAATCAAATTAAGAATCTCTCAAAAAAGAGACTCAAAACACCCAATTGGTAAAAGCTTAAAACATGAATGCCAATGGAATTAACCTAAGAAAAGTTCCTGACCAGTAACGTGCAGATAGAGGCTAAAAACACATTAAAAAAACCTAAGATGACTGAAATATACAATCTTAAGTTTTTCAAAATTTTGACAGGGTCCGCAGGCTCCCAGTTTACCCAGGTGCAGTACCGCTCTGTGTGTAAAGCAAAAGTGCGGGTATGTCCGCACTGTGTTACAAGCAGAGGGTGCGGTCCTCTCCCAAAAGTATGAAAAACAAAAAAAATCCTAGATCTACTAAATCTACCCAATTCCACACACAGCAAGCCAAAAACAGAAACGAAAGCACAATTTCTCAGGTCAAAGTAAAAGTAAGGAAAAAATCAAGTCCCCAGTGGAGTCGTCATTTTGTCACGCAGTATGAGTCGAGGTTGCGGACAAGATTGACCTTCCTAGTATCTAAAGATATCTAGTGACAAGCAAACCAATCAAAAACTATCTTTCTCTAAATATGCAATTAAAAACAAAGGCAAACAAGTGTTTTAGGCCTACTTTGGATCCAGTGCAAGTTTGTGGAAGGCTCACTCCCTCGCTCCAAATGAGCTTCCTCGAAGTGTAATTCTGCAAACACAAACAAGCAAAAAAATTAAATAGCACCTGAAAAGCCAATATCATAAAGCATATTCATCATAATGATCAAGGAGATTATGAAACAAACCACATAAGACAATTGTTGAGAAAAATGAATCTGATTGTATTAATTCAAATAAAGAAGAACTTTACAACCTGTGCCTTGATGCTGTACAAGCTCCTCCCAGGGTCCGACAAGAAGTCTCCTCTACTTTGACAAGTTTCACTCACTTCCCAATGAAACCAAAAGGTATGTGATCTCTCCTCTCAAGTTTAACTAGGAAGTCCCAATTCCATCAACATTTACCCTCAAAAATGTTCAGCTTCTAACCTCTCCAGCAACTGACCCAATGCCTTAATTTATAGTGCAATGGAGGGAAGTTACTAGGTCCTCCTTCAAAGGGATAAAGCCCTCCTTCAAAGGGATAGCTCCTCCTATCAAGGAATTAGCTCCTTCTCTTTTGGGATGCATGAACCACCTTGGAGCAAACAATCCACGTCAAAATCCTTCTAGAAACATCTAGAATTAACCCAAAAGTGAGTTTTTTAGGATAAACTTGCGCCTTTTTGACATTTACAGGGGTACACACCCACCCCTTTACAGACAGAGCGTGCATATACGCAGGTAATATGAACAAAGGGTGCGGGCCCGCAGGCAAAAGTAGGAGAAAGTGCGGAACCAGAGTAATATTGATTTTCAATGTCTTTCTCTCATTTGTAAAGCTTGACATGAAGAATTAAGGTTTGAGACTTGCTTAGGAGGCTAGTATAAGTGATGATAGACCCATACTGACTGCAAATAATCATGGTGACGATATTTTTGTGTAACAATTGTGTATAGTTACCTTGCCTTGTGAGCAAAAGTCTATTTAGAGTTTGAGGCTACAGTGTTTCCACTATGGTAGGATAGCTAGGATATTATAGACACTTTTTAGGTGGGGAAATTTTGCTTGTGTGCACTAATTTATCATTCTCATTTTTGACCTCATTTAGAAAATTATGAATAATGCAACGTGGACATTGTTGGATTGGCTACGTGTTGTTCTAGATTTGAATATTCATGACAAAAATATGTTTTGGTATAGCCTTCAAATTTTTGTAACTCTGTGCAAATATGTTATAATATAAATACTTATTTAAAATGTGTCACCACATACTTGAGCCAATGGTTTCTAATTCATATCATTTAGCCAATATCAAGGTTGAAATATGTGTGCAAAACTGTCCATCTTCTAGCAATACGGGTGCTTGAAAATTGTAGTATCTTGGATGTCTTTGAAAGAATTTGATTGGAATTTCTTCACACATGATTCCACTGATACTCCTAATATGAGTTGGGGTCCTCATGTGCATGAAGCATGTGAAGCATTAGGTGACCCACTAATGCTTAGGATGTGAAGTAAATTTGATTGTTGTGATTCAAAAGATAGTGGCAATGTGAAGTTTGTGATGCCCATATTGCTAACTAAGCAAGATGAAATATAAGTGCATGCTCATCTAGATATTGATGAGACTTTAGTCATAGAATAGGTCCCTTAGATTTAAGAATATGGATTTGGAGAGTTATTTTCCAAACACATTATTACGCATTATTCGGCTTCAAAACTTGGGCACGGGTATTCTCAGAGTTTCCATGTGATGACATGCATTCATCTACCCACATGTCCTTAGGTTTGGGGATGGAAATATTAAGTTTTTCATGCCTTGTTTCAACTTCCAAACCTTATCCATGCTAATTATGACCTTCATATCCTCCATGCAAGGTTGTAAAATTACTTCCTTGTAACTATTTCCATCTATGTCCATAACTTGGGAATTATTTCTTTGCACAAAATCTCTAACTCAAACATCACATTATCAATAATATTTAACCATTTTTGGATGATTTTTGCCCATGATTAGAAAACATTTAGAAATGGCCAATAAAGGGCATCTATTTTTTTTTTTTGTAAGGCTATTGTGATCATGTTATTGTTTGAACCTTGATCTACCATAACATGAGGGACTTACATTTCATTGAAATAGATATGAATTGGGTTATCCAACTTCTTGACTTATTAGATAGCTCACTAGTTAGATAGAGGGATATCCTTATTTTGATCTCACTACTACAAGTAAAAACATATATTTCTTTCTTTAAAGATGGGTATCACATCTCCATTGTATCAAGTGCATGTACTCTTTGTTTATTGATGTAAATATGTCATGAGGTTTAGAATGTGTGAACTTAACTTCTTATTCACCTAGTGTCTTCTCAAATTTATATAATAGTTCTTATTGAAGAATTCACATGGAATGAATGTGTCATCCACTCTATTTTACCTAATTAATGATGATATGGAATAACAATTTTATTACCTTTATCTTGATGATCCAACAATATATCATAGTGACAAGAAGGGTTGTTTGCATTTCTTGTGTACTCAAGGATTGGTGTCAGTGAACACACATATGTGTACTGCTAGTAACTTGTTGGTTGATTGATGACAAACATGAGAGGTACAAACTGATATGTTTCATATTATTCAACTTCGAGGAGTAGAAAGAATCATAGTTAACATAGTCAACATAATACATGGTGAGTTGCGAAATGGACCTTTTTGCTACAAAATCATTTCTATAATTTTGACCAATTTTCTCTCTTTTCCTTAATAAAACACTTTTGATCCCATATATTTTACACGGGTTGCTAAGGTATGATACATGCTTTTAAGCTCTCTACTTTGCATTAAAGATTAGAACTAGAAATCAATTGAAGAGTGACTTTATACTATACTTATATATTTGAATAATTACAGGGAACTAATCTATTGTTCGAGACCCACAGATGGATAATTGATACAAATACCTATTATTCAGGGAATAGTTGACATATTCGAATTGACAAAACACTATAAGAAAGGAAAAAATAATGAGCATCCTTCTAGGACATTGACATCTCGGTTACAAGTATACGCCAATTGTTTATCATGAGCCAATTAGATTTTTTAGTTATCTCTTGGATCCTTTCCAAAGACTAGAAGAGGCGTTTCATGTCTTATGGGTTAATGTATTAATAGTCAAGATGCCTCGGCATGCAACAATCATTGTGTGGCTGAGGCTCAATATATTATTTCATATGTAAATGTGTTTGGTCTTGTTTTGGAAATCAGGGTGAACTGTGTGGATAATGTAGCCTCTGAAGTTAATAGTTGGGACAAATATTCCCCCACTATTTATAAGTATGTATGTGTAAACTTCCACTATCATTTATGTACTTTCCTGGGCCATGTTCTTTGCTTCTAGGTGTGTGTAGAGGTGATTGCACATTCACTCCATAATCAATAGTTACTACTGCAAAATCAACATAACTATGGAAAGTGCTACTAAATACGACTTTGATATGAATCTTGTTTATAATTGGATATCACCTTTAAGATTTAAACTCCAAAATTTGTGAAACTTATGGCCAAACCAATTTACATAGTTTAACATGTCTTGATATAACTTGGTAGGAACTTTGGTACTTGTGCATACAACATGGAGTCCTCACAATTTTAACAAATCCGAGTTGATAATTAAATGATTAGGTGAATTATGCTAAATAAAAATATTAATATGCCATTAGGGGACTTTTGAGGTTTAAAATGGACCTCCTAAGAAAGATGTACAACCAAAATAATCTTTATAATAACCAATAGAATTCAAGATGATGATGTCAACGATGGGGGATGATTCACCATTTTTGGAGTAAAAAAGTAAAAATATTATAAAATAATAAAATACTAAAATAATAAAACTATTTTTTCAAATTATCTCCCTAAGGTTTTACTCAAATTTTGAGTGGGAGTTCTTGGCTTGTAGGGGCCTGACCCAGGTTCAGAGGTGATTTAGCCAAACAAATCCCAGTACTACTGGCCCTTTCGGCAACAGTCCATGGAGTGTGGACTGAGGTCTCACCCGAAGTAGTATGTGAGGGTGCTAGAACCATGTTTTCGCGCCCTAGAGATGTCTGATGATTTTTAGTGGTCTGCAGGTTTACCATGCGCGCACGTCACTACGCGCATCTATCAGTACCTCGCAGCCTGCGATGCTGCCTTCGTACAATCCTACTCGAGGTGTGATCCGTGTTATTACCTAATTCCTTACTATTAACCTAATATTAGTCGATCACTTGGCTTATCAGTATGTGTCTAGTTATATTTAACATTGTTTAGAATTCATATAAGTGCGTGCAATAAAGAAAACAATATAATTAAAAAGGAAATAACACAAGAACAGATACACAAGATTTGGAATCAAACTTCTCTTTATTATTCTTCTTCCATGGTTACAGAATCAACTCCACCCTACGCACTCAGCTTCAGGGGTCCGCGCACTTAGTTGTGGACTCTATTAGGCCTTTGCACACTTAGCTGCAGAGCCTCTTCCTACTAATATGACCCAAGATATTTGACTCTTTCTCTATGCTCACTATCTTCTTGACTCCATCTGTTTTTCCATATCTCTCTTCTTTTTATTTACAACTTAGAGCCTCGCACTATTTATACAATCCCATGGTTTGTGGACCATGGATAGGCCAACATTACATTACAAAACTTAGGGTGGACAACCCTACGACTCAACAAAAATTTCATGCTTCGCGAAGTCTTACATCATCATTTGACCAAAACTTGGGCTTTGAGCCCCAAAACATGCTGTGGGGGGATTCCATGCCCAACAGGCCCCCAACACAAACATCGTGACTCGCTCTCGAGTCACTCTGTCGGTGTGGGGATCTTGGCGTAGAGTCCCTCCAACTATTCCCATAGGGTGCTGATGTCTGCAACGCACTGAGCTACTTCTTGATGAACCTGCTGCATTTGTTCTTCTGAGACCTCCGTGTCTGAATTGTGTCCTTACATCTGTATCGGAATCTGCTACGTATGTTTATAGTCCCATGCCCTTGTTTGTCTCCTCGAGTTGTCAAGACTGTGCTTTGGCCGGTTAGTCAAATAACCAACCCACTCGTGTAGGGATTCAAGTGACTGTCGTTTACTTTTCTTGGGAAGGGTTCTCCATTTAGTTTGACTAGCTGGACTGCACCTTTTGTCTGTGACCTCCTTAACCATGTATGGTCCCATCCAGTGAATTCTGAATTTCCTGGAAAATTTTCAAACTTATTGTCATACAATAGCACTAAGTCGTTTACCTTGAAGGTGTGCAACTTGATATAGCGATCGTGCCAGGATTTTTCACACTTCTTTTGTACCTGCTGATGAAATCCAACCAAAAACCATTCCTCCTCGAGTTCTTCCAATTGCACGAGCCTTTCTTCCAAATCTTCATGGCCTGTCATCCCTGTCAGCGCTACTATTTGCAGACTAGGTACGATGTATTCTATTGTCATGACAACTTCCACACTATAAAATAACCAGAAAGGTGTCCGTCCCATCAATTTCTTGCACGTTGTCCTATAAGCCCATAATACGATAGGTGTGCATAGGTCCCAATTGTTTCGTTGCACATTGCACACTTTGATCAGCACATGCTCGAATATTTTGTTGAATGCCTCTACTATCCCATTAGCTTGTGGGTGGAACTGTGTACTTTTATGATGATACACCTGGAACTCTTTTGTGAGCGCACTAATGGTTTCATTCAGGAAATGTGTTATGCGATCACTCATTAAGATTTTCGGACAGCCAAATCGGGTCAACATGTTTTCAAACAAAAACTTTGCAGCCATAGTGGTCATGCAGTCTTTGACCGGCTACGCTTCCGCTCATCGTGTCAGGTACTCCATCGCAGTGATGATGTAGCATGCACCCTTCTTTCCCTGAGGTTTTATCGGTTCCACAAAGTTGATTGCCCATTTTTCAAATGGTTGCAGTGTCATTTGTGGATTTAACGACATCTCATCCCTCTGCAATGGTTTTCCCATCCTTTGGCATATATCGTAGGCCTTACAGTGCACTTTCGAATCCTAGTGCAAAGTTGGCCATGATAACCCTGCGCGAAGAATCCTCTATGTGGTCACGCGTCCTGCATAGTGTCCTCCTGCAATGCCCCAATGTGCTTCCGCGAGGATCTGACCTTGTTCAAATTCAGGTACGTATCTTCGCAATATCTCATCATTTCCCATTTTGTATAGGTGCCCTGCAATGACAGAAAAGTCTGTCGTGCACACCACTAATTCTTTTTTTTGTTGGACTGAGTATTCCTTCGGCACAGTCCCTGTTGTCAGAAAATGGACTATATCTTCAAAGTTTCCATCTACGATGCGTACTGCAAAGAGCTGTGCATCAGGTAGTCCCTCCTCCAAATTTGTGGGTTCCTCGCCTGTCTCAATTCGTGACAAGTGAGCTGGTCTTGTATTCAGGCGTTTCGACTTGACTATGACCTCAAAATCATATTCTTGGAACAATAAGAGCCATCTATGTATGCGCCCCCCCAACACAAGCTTATTGACCAGGTATTTCAACACAGAATTGTCAGTATGCATATTGAAATGTCCTTTGAGTAAATAGTGTTGGTATTTTTGGAACACTTACGCCACTGCTAACCCCTCGCGCTCAGTGGTAGAATAGTTCTTTTCTACTTTAGACAATCTCCAACTTGCAAATGCGATCGGGTGATCCACACCCTCTGCGCCCTCCTATTCGAGTACTGCTCCTAGCACAATACACGATGCATCAACATGTACATGAAATTCCACATCCCAGTTTGGTAAGACCAGGATTGGAGCAGAGGCCAGTTTCCCCTTCAGGACATCCAAACTCTTCACGCAATCATCATTCCAACAATATGTAACATCCTTTTTCAATAACTTTTCTATCGACACTGTTATTTGGGCATAACTTTTGATGAACTTCCTATAGTATCCGATGTGTCCCAAGGTAGTGCGCAGTTGTTTAACACTTCATGGTGCTTCCAAATTTAGAATAAAAAAAATCTTCACAGGGTCCACCATCAGTCCTTGTTTGTAAACCACATGTCCTAGTAGGTTTCCAAAGGGAACGAGGAATGTGCACTTCTTAAGGTTAAGCGCAATCTGGTGTCAGTGCCAAGTATCCAACATTAAGCATAAGCTTGCTACATGGTACTTAACTAATCCAAAGACAATCCAATCATCTAGATAGACCTCCAAGAACTTGTGGATGTATTCTTTGAACGCAGCCACAACGATGCGCGAAAAGATGGTTGGCATGTTCTTCAGTCCAAACGTCATAACGATGTATTGAAAGTAGCCCCATTCTGTTGCGAAGGTCATTTTTCTCCTATCTTCCAACACGATCTTGATCTGATGGTACCCTGGGAACCCATCCATGAATTAAAATGCTTCCTGACCGCCAACATTCTCTAGTACTTGATCTATGAACAATGTCGGGAATGGATCATGTACACAGGCATCGTTTAGCTTCTTAAGGTCCACGCATATTCTTATTTCACCCTTCTGCTTTTTCTCTTGTACTACCATAGGACTCACCCAGTTGGATTCTTCCACTAGCTCAATAATTTCGGCTACAAGCATTTTGTCCAATTCTTCGTGAACCATTTCCTTATATTTCAAATTCAAGCAGTAAGGTCACTACTTACCTAGCTTTGTGTCAGGTTTCAAGGTGATATTCATCATCCCTAAGTTGCCAATGATCCCTTTTAAGTCCACAATTTTGGTCGGGAATAAGTCTTGGTATTCACGGAGTAACTCAACAACCTTATCCACCACGACATCATCCTAATAGTCCCCAGGCGTTACATAGTTTGGCTCCGTCTCCGTTCCAATGTTTACCTACTTTGTTCTTAACAATGCGGTGATGTTGGGGTCCTCAATTAATGGTCCTCGAACCTCACGATAGCCTTCCTTTTCTGGAATGTTAATATTTAATGGGTCCTCATCATCCTTCTCAATAGTTACATTGTAACACTCCAGTGCGCAGCTCAGCTGTGTCGCCCATTTTGGCTGAAGTACCTCCATTGGCTCCTGGGGTATTTTGAAGATAGCTGCTTTCTCTTCTTGTAGTGCATCGTCAACAATATCCCACCAACGATCTTCAAACGCGAAAGTTAACAGAAATCCCTCGCGTAAGATATCCCATTCACTTGTACCATGGCGAAGCTGCGTCTCAATATACCAATTCATGGGTATGACATCCAGGGTATGATAGAATAAATGTACCCATTCAGGCTGTGGCTCTTCCCCATAGACCTTGGTCCATTTCGCGAGGTGTGTACGTGGATGATCTTGTTTGTCATACTTGTCTACTAGCCACATCTGCAGTTTCCCAAATCATAGGCGCACCATCCTTCTGCATTCATTCCAGTCCTTAAAACTTCCTTGATGTGTACCCCACCATGTTGTGCACATCACGCGCAATGCCCATTATAGAGCATCGAACCGCTGCTGTTCTGATACTATGGTTTCAAATTTGTTTAGGATTTCATCCATTGTTGTCAACCCGTCATACATAGGTAGATCCCTTACCTCTGTTGTCATGCAGCATAGTGATCTAACCATCATGTTACAATTAAGCGTGGTTACTTCATGCATCTGATTTTTCCATCATTCTATTTCTTCGTCTGAATCCGAAGTGTAGGAGATTTCATGCTCCCACGAAATCGTACCATCTGCAATCGGGTTCACCCAATCATGTTCTCATGCGGTTATCTTGTAGATACAATCGAGATTGTCATCACTATCATCATCGCACACCGGTTTAGTGTATCGCGCTCCTTCCGCCAGATCTAGTAGTACTACTACGTGTAGTGACTTTTTCTCAAAAATCATTTTGCGCTTCAAATTTATGACTCCATTCATATCAGTGGCCTAGTCTATTCCTAGTAGCGCTGGATAGGGATTGTTGTCATCAACAATCTCTATCACTTCAAAATCTGCCAGCGCGCTCGCACCTTGAATATCCACCGTTACTCCTTGCAATCTTCCCATGGGTAAGATCTTCAGCAGGTTTTCAATTTGTAATTGAATGGGAGACCATTGTAGTGTGGGTTTTCCCATGCATTCCCATGTTTGTTTCGGTAGTACATTCGCATCCAATCCGAGATCCAAAATTACCTTATCCATTTCATAGTCACCAATTTGCGCATTCAATCGCATTTCCCTTCCTATGTGCAATGTATGCTTTCTAAGTTTCTGGACCACGCACGGTTCTCCTGACCCCGAGCACCTAGCGATAAGTTCCTATAGTCCTTTTACAGCCTTGCTGTTGCGTAGAAATTTCATGCATGTCCCTAGAGAGGTAGTGAGCATTGAAGGATCCATCCCTGGTTCTAGTTGATCATTACTACCTGAAGTGGAGGCCTCCGTGAAGCTCTTATTAGCTTCCATGAATGTCTCCTTCATGCATTCTAAATCAAATTTAGGTTCCTTTGTAGGAGCCTTGTGAACCCACACACTTTCTTCTGACTGCTTACCTTTATCATTGCCAGTGGTGATACTGCTTTTGAGCACTATGTTTACATTCGGGTCTTGTTTGCGTGGCCCAGACCTCATAATTTGCAAATTTTGAGTTGGAGGAGGCTAGAGTACCCCTTTTTCGTGCAACCTCGCTATTAATGTAGGGTAGTCTTCTACTTCATGATCAAATTGAGTATAGTACAAACATGATGTCCTCGTCAGATTTGTACAATCGTGGGAATAATGTCCTGGCCCTCTGCAATTGTAACAAATTAATTGTCCGCGACCCCTTCCTGGTCCTATTCCACCCCGACCTCATGCACGCCCCTAAAATCCAATGCGCACCATTCCTGCATTTAGGTTGAGGGCTCATGTTTCGGTTTGTACCCTGTAAGCAGGAGTTCGATCCATCATTAGTTTGTAGCTTCTGTAGGTGCGCTCATCATGGCCTACCGACCTGCAGAAATTACAAGACAATTTTTTGGACATCTGCGTATACTTCTGCAATAGATTACAATAATCTGTAGTGTGTTTCCCTCCTATCTGACAGATCGTGCACCATAGTGCAGGCGCCGCACTTGGTCCTGCTTGTGCCTCAGGTCTTAATGGCATCAGCCCTCCTCTCGCTAAGTAATTTGCAAATACTGGACAGTGGCCCTTGTCATGCCCCTGGCCTTTGCATTTTATGCACCATACCTCCTCGTGCGCCTCTAGCTGAGGTGTCCTGTGCTATTTCAAACTCTTCATTTCCAGACACAAATTTTGTAGTTGTGCGTGGATTTGTTGGAATCCCATACCAGGATCTTGTATAGGCGTCTCATGCAATTTCATTGACATCTCCAAGGCTTCGGCCTGGGTGGAAAGCTTTTGTTGTGACAACGCCATCCTTAAATGCGGTGCTAATGACGCTACAAACCATGCGCGGTGTTGTCCATCCGTTAAAGTCATGTTGGCTTTGTTAGTGCTAGTCTTTGCAGCCTTCCTCCAGTGATCAAACATGCACTTACAAAATGATTTTAAGGTGTCAAGGTCAAATTTTGTCATTTCAGTGAGCCTTCAAGCAAAATTTGGTCACTAGGTATTCGGTCTAGGGTTTGTTTTCACTCTTGTCAAAGTTGTCGAAATGATAGTCCATGTCACCATTCAACTGAGTGTACCATAATTCAGAGGGTTTTCATAATCATTTCAAGTTCCATTGGGTCATTTCACACCTTGTTCATGCTTCAGTCGCGCCTAGGTAAGGTCCATTTCCCTCTCCTAGGGTTTTGGAGGTAATTTCTCTTGGATGGCCAAATCATCAGAAAAACTTGTATCCTGATGTTCATACACCTTCTCCTATCCATAATGTACCTTATTAAACACTTCCCATCACTAAAATCCCCCAAATTCCTCATTTTCGCACAAACCCTAGTTTCTTGCTACAACTTGGCAATTTTCTAGGTTGGGCCTGTGTTTTGCCATTTTGGACCCCTTCCCCTCACTCAATTTCTGAGATTCCACTTTCCCCTACTTCCTAACATCCCTCCCTACTTCTCAACATTTCCTCAATAATTTAGAAGCCCCCTATCCACTTCATTCCGCTTCATTTTGACAAGTCCCTTGTTCCACACATCGGGATAGGTTTTACTCAAATACTGTTTCTGATCAATACAAGATGAATTTGGGACAAATGAGAGAGGTTTTCATCCACAACAGGCCAAGGAACAAAAACCTCATTCACTTTTTAAATAGGTTTCATGGTTTTAGAGAAATGTCAAAAATACAATTTCCTCGGGAGAATTGATGCACCTCCGAAGTGACCTTGGGAAAATCAAGTTTTCTCCTAGCTTGGTTGGCCAAATTACTTTATTGATGAGTAAAATGATAACTAGACACAATGATATTTCCCATGTGCTATCATGCGCTCAATTTGGAGTTGAGGAAGCCCTTCAATAGTTAACTGCAACAGCACTCTACCTTGAGGCAACCTCATTTGGCACATTTTGACCAGTCTTGGGAGATTTGATTTTTGACAGGGAAAATGAACTCCAAATTGAAAAATTCAAATTGGGTTGGAATGTAAACTCAATTACCTTTCCAACAAGATATCCTACGCCCAATTTGAACAACAGGAAGGCCTCCAAAGGTCTCCTGCAAAAATCACTAAAACACAGGGTTTGGGTGCACGGCGCATTGGGCTTGTGCGCGGCGCACAAAGGGCAAATTCTCAGTGTTAAATTACACTGGCGCAGCACACATAGGCTGCGCGGTGCACTGGTCTTGTGTGTGGCACACAGAACCTCCAAGGCAAAAATCATCACGGCTTTAATCAAAATCAAATCTCTTCAACTTATTTGCTCCAAGTAAGTGTTAAGTGGCCTTTGCCCTTGATTTCAGCCTGTGTTTGCTATGATTTAGGAAGATGGGTGTACGAGTTTGAAGGCCAAAATTTAAACCCAATATTTATATCAAAATTTCTCCATAGGGTTTATGTTTAAAGTTTAAAGTTTGCTTGTGCATGCCAAATTGTTCACACTTCATTCCCCGTCACTGTCACACTGTTATCACAGCCCTTTCCCTTTTCCCTTTGTCCCAAAACCAATTTTATCCTTTGTACCTGTTTGCCCTATCATTAAAACCTACTAGCCATCCTCCTATCATATCACTTATAAACTCCAAATTCCTAAAACGGTCAAGTGACTGTCCCTACATCCTTAACTCTACTTAACTTACATATATTTATCCCATCTCTAAATTACGAATTCTCCATCACAATTCCCCTCCCATATCATTTACAAAAGCTATGAAATCCCAAAGTTCCCAAACATAAATCAAGTGACTATTATTGTATTAATTGCACTTGACAAACCCCCATTGTTCCCACTGTCCCATTTTAACCACAATCCCTCATTTCCCTTTAGCACACATTTGGCATTGAAACAAGACACCAAGTTCTCATTTTTTCATTCTCAGCAAACCAAACATACACGTCATAGACTTTCAACACCATGGAGGCAGACACCGATACATTACATGACCAAGACAGTGACTTTACAACTGAAACTGCATGCACCAGGAGGGCACTAAAATGTCGGAAAAGGGAGGATAGACTTCGAATCTTGGCCGAAGCCTCTTTGGCTGAACATGATACTTGATGAGCCACCTCCAGTTCAAATTTCAAGGAATTTGGATAAAATTTTGTCAATTTTGAAATTTTGGTTACAAAATAGGTTTTTCCGCCCTGTGCGTAGCGCCACTTGGCGCACACTTATAATTGGGAGGTCTCTAGGAGGAAAACTTTACATTTTTGGATTTGTCATAAAAATTTATGTATTCTCATGGATTACCTAAGGATTTCATCAAGTTCTGGGTTGCCTAAAGGGTCAAAACACCCTAAAAATGACCTCACTGCCCCTATTTTGACACACAGAAAGCAGTCTTGGGAGATTGAGGTTTTGGAGGGGAAAATGACATCCAAATCTAGAAATTCCACTTGGGTTGGAAAGTAGACAGGGCTTTCCAAAAATCACACTTGGGATCAATTTGGAATTTAGGAAGTGCCCCAAATTCAGCTCCAAAGTGGCGTGACGCACACAGATTTTGGCGCGGCACACATAGAATTTTGGCCTGTTTTTCACTCAACAGCTCAGAATTTCGCCTAGTTATGACCAATTTGACTTTTTGATGTAATTATTGATCTATATTGATGTAACTTGAGGACTATGATGTAATTTTGGCACATATTTACTTGTTCTAGATGATTCATTCACTAAAAGGTGAATATTAAATGAATGAATAAGTTTCCTAGCATATAGGAGTAAGTTGTCTGACTACCCAGATTTCAGTTCCTTGTTTAGAATTAGTTCAAACAGCTCCTAAAATGATGAGCGTGACCCCTAGAGGCAAGGGAATGGGTTGGGCTGGTATATATCATGTATTTCCTGAGTCATTTTCAGGGTTGGACACTTGGGATTGCTTTGGCATATCATTGTACATATTATCTCTGCATTTTTGGCTAAGGAAAGACCAGGGTTTTGCAGCACTATTTGGGATCCATGTGGCTTTATGTTTTAATGGTGTGCTTCTCTCAGTAATTGTATTTTGTTATGTGTATCATTTTCCTTACTCTCATCTTCTGTAATTGAACAAATGAAGTGTTAAGGTAGAATCCATAGATTGTTATGCTCTGCCTTTAAGTTTCTTTGATTTTCCATGTTTTCATCTGTTTAAGGAGAATCCTTGAAAGTTTCTTGCTCTCCTTAGCTCCTCTCCAGTCTGATCTACCCATTCATTCCCTTTAAAAGCATCAAGATGATCGCCTACCTTGCCCCAAATAGATCTCTGCAAAAACTGTGCCTCATCCCCAAGCCCAAACTTGCCTTTCCCTGCTTCAACACAAAAACTCCTAAAAACTCAAATCAAACCATTGTACTTCATATCTAGCCTAACATTAGCCTTTGTTTCAGTCATCTTGAGCCTCATCGATCATCTTTTTTCCGAGATTGACCCGGAGAGAGCCCTCTCCTGTCCTTGTAGGGCTAGCTACGAGGTTGAGCGTGGTTTGATGTGGACCTAGAACCTTGCCTTTTCAGCCTGAGGCAAATCTAGGCTCTAACATAGTGGCGACCATACTGGGGAAGAGAGTTTATTTTCATTGTTTGGATTTGTAGACTACAGACGGAGCTTGAATTTAGCTAGGTAGCCTTCGAAATGCTTTTTCTTTGCATTAGCGAAAGTAGATGAAAGCTACTTCAGTCAATCTCTGGTCTAGTTTATAAACTGAACATCTAATCTAAATGATCACCCCAGTACATGTATCAAGTTTATATTTGATGGTTGATGGTGGATAACAATCAGACACAGTAAGGCTGACATCGTTCACCTGGCGATTCCAAATAATTTTCAAGATCAGATCCAAAGACTCCATTGGAGGATGAAACTGACCAGCAGAAACATGAAAGGACAATATGGACAGATCAGGTATTCAAGTTGGAATTTCATCCAAGACATTTTGTTCTTTGTTCTAAATTATTTCTTCTCTTTTCCCGAGAATGTTAAGAAGGCTTTGCAAAGTATACTATGTTTGAGAAAAGATCCTCGCCCTGCATTTGATTCCTTCCCTTTGAAGATTGTAAATACCAAAGATTTGCATGCCTTTGAGCTTGATCAAGACCCTTCTTCTGAATCTTGTGATGACCGTCTTCAAATTGATAAGCCTCAAGAGACCAAGATTGATTCTATAGCTTCTGTACAAACCCCTATACCTTGTAAAATTCCAGATTGATACAAGCCTCTGATTTTACCTTCTGTACTCCATGCTTTCCCTGCAAATTATTATCTCTATTTGCCAATATTTGACGGTGAATGTAAGAATGTCAATGCTGAGCAGCATGTGCAGAATGTTGAGACTTTTCTAGACCTTTTTGAGGTTGATGACGAAGATGTTAGTATTAGGCTTTTTGCTCTTTCTTTGCAAGGCAAAGTGAAGAGTTGGTTCAAAACCTTGCCTGATGCGAGCATCTCAGATTTACAGCAATTCATCAAAGCTTTCCTTGATATGTGGGTGATTGGATAGAACCTTTTCTTGATTGTAGAAGAAAAACCAGTTGAAAAGATTGCCAGGGGAGATGGTACAACAATTTTCGACCAGATTTAACCAAGTTTATTATTCGATGCCATTTGATATAAGGCCACCTCCTAGATCTGCTCTCTTGCACTATCCGGGTGCCTTTGATCTAGAAATGGAGTTTCAACTGAGAGAAAGGAATATTGCAACACTTCACGAGATGCAGAACAATGCAGTAAATGTAGAGGCGCATCTGCTGATCCGAAGGGCAAGGTTGAAAGAACAAGAGACGAAAAACATAGATCTAGAGGAATCAACATCTCTAGAGGTAAAGCTTGACGTTTTGGTAAGTGCAGTGGAAGAGATGATGCAAAGAATCACCACAAGGATGATTATGATGTTCAAGCCCATCGCTTGTTGATTGAAGAAGAACAAGTTGCTGATCCAAAACATTTTGTTTCTTATCCTAGTTGTCATAGTGATTGTTTTCTAGATCATCTTGGAGAAGAGAGATTTGTTGATATGACATGTATGCTTGATGATGTGTTGTATACCGATGATTTGCCTCAGTTTTATGAGTATGATGATGATTATGTTCTCCAAACAGAAGCTAATATTGTAGACCAATCAACAGCTAGTTTGTGGGAAGAGGAAGTTCACTTTCAGCAGCTCGAAAACAGTGATCGACCGATGCATATCAGCTATGACAAAGACGAGGAAAGTTTAGCAAATTTTGATGTAAGTGAAGGATCTTTGCCTTTTTGTTTTTCTTCGACAACATTCATGCAATCAGAAATCAACTGTCGACAACTCTTGATTTGGACCATCTTAAGGGCAATGAAAACCTTGTTCCAGACTTCTCATATTCAGATTTGTAGTCCCTGAATGCCATTGATTGTCAAGTTGCAGATGAGGACATGGAAACTGGCACATATGATCAAATGAGACAAGATGACTCTGTACCATTTTGTTTTGAATCATTTCAATTTATAAGGAAGAATCTTCGTAATATCTCTAAAGAAAAAGATGAATAACCAGTAGGATGTCATACAATTTTAATGGATACATCGCAGCAGTCTTCTCAAATCTTTGATGATCCTATTGCTCGTGTGTTGGATGATGTTTGTTGTAAAAGTTCTTCCCCATTGGCTAACCATGTGACACAAGAGAATGTTGATAATAATCTGATTCAAAGGTCACCTTCATTGTCTTGTTTAACAGATCGTTCATTGCATAGCCCATACCAAGGTTTGCAGTCATATGAGGATATTGATAAAGGAGACTTTTGTTCTGTTTGGAATCAAAAACAGAGTTTGGTGATTCATGAAATTCAGGATCCTTTTGACAGCTTGCTGCTCCAAAGAAAGACAGCACAGATGTGAGAAAAATCTTAATCTCTAGCTATGAAGATTACTTGGACCAGAGTAGTAATGTGTTAATGGAAATCAAAACTTATCTTTATGAAGATCCTTTCTCAGTATTTTTGAAGTCATCCAATCAACTCATGCTTTGCAAGTTTATCAGCAGTGCACTTAACAAAAGTATGGATACAAACTTAATTCGGTAGCTGGTTTGTTTGTCATTTTTAGCAGGAGTCTCGTGACAAAGCTCAGATCAAAGTTTGCATTTATGGTATGAGGAAAAGAGAAGTAATTCATTGGATGAGCTAAGTCCCAGTGTGCATGAACTTCGAGATCCTTATGCAGTGTTTTTGGAGGCAGATAGAGAATCCATATCATTCAACGGATCTGTTCACAAGTTTTCATGGGAGTTGCCTTTTGTACTTCTCTCTTGTTGTTCATAAGTGAGCACTTGCAGAGAATACAAACAACAGTTGGAATGCTTGCTTGGTTTTATTGGTTGTTTCATTTCACTTGATCAGGTGATGAATGAAACTGTTAGGGTAGGTTTTGATGAATAAGCTCCATTTTGAGCATATTTTCCAGTTTATCAGTTGTGTTTAAGTATCGAGTCAGTTTTTAATTGAGTGAGAGTCAATTTGTGTCGTCAAGTCATCAGTTTTCAATCATGCATTTCAGCTTGAGTTTTTGACTCCATTGCCCAATGGATGAAGGTACTATCTGCTCTCCCAAAGATCTGTTGTTCTTGGCACCTCCAAGGAGCTACCATCCCCATTGGAGCCAATATTAGTGTTAGTCTTTACAGCCTTCCTCCAGTGATCAAACATGCTCTTACAAAATGATTTTAAGGTGTCAAGGTCAAATTTTGTCATTTCAGTGAGCCTTCAAGCAAAATATGGTCACTAGGTATTCGGTCTAAGGTTTGTTTTCGCTCTTGTCAAAGTTGTCCAAATGACGGTCCATGTCACCATTCAACTGAGTGTACCATCATTCATAGGGTTTTCGTCATCATGTCAAGTTCCACTGGGTCATTTCACACCTTGTTCATGCTTCAGTCGCGCCTAGGTAAGGTCCATTTCCCTCTCCTAGGGTTTTGGAGGTAATTTCTCTTGGATGGCCAAATCATCAGCAAAACTTGTATCCTGATGTTCATACACCTTCTTCTATCCTTAATGTACCTTATTAAACACTTCCCATCACTAAAATCCCCCAAATTACTCATTTTCGCACAAACCCTAGTTTCTTGCTACAACTTGGCAATTTTCTAGGTTGGGCTTGTGTTTTGCCCTTTTGGACCCCTTCCCCTTACTCAATTTCTGAGATTCCACTTTCCCCTACTTCCTAACATCCCTCCCTACTTCTCAAAATTTCCTCAAGAATTTAGAAGCTCCCTATCCACTTCATTTCGCTTCATTTTGACAAGTCCCTTGTTCCACACATCAGGGTAGGTTTTACACAATGATGTTTGTGAGCAATAAAAGATGAATTTGGGAAAAATGAGAGAGTTTTTCATCCAAAACAGGCCAAGGGAAAAAAACCTCCTTCACTTTTTACACAGGTGTCATGGTTTTAGAGAAATGTCAAAAATACAATTGCCTCAGGAGAACTGATGCACCTCCGAAGTGACCTTGGGAAAATCAAGCTTTCTCATAGCTTGGTTGGCCAAATTACTTTCTTGATGAGTAAAAGGATAACTAGACACAAAGAAATTTCCCATGAGCTATCATGAGCTCAATTTGGAGTTGAGGAAGCCCTTCAAAAGTTGACTTCAACAACACTCTGCTTTGAGGCAACCTCATTTGGCACATTTTGACCAGTCTTGGGAGATTTAATTTTTGATAGGGAAAATAAACTCAAAATTGAAAAATTCGAATTGGGTTGGAAATTAGACTCAATGAAATTTCCAGCGGGCTATCCTGCACCCAATTTGGACACCAGGAAGGCCTCCAAAGGTCTCCTGCAAAAAGCATTAAAAAACAAGGTTTAGGTGTGCGGCGCATTGGGCTTGTGCGCGGCGCACAGAGGGAAAATTCTTAGTGTTAAATTACATTGGCACAACGCACACAAGACACACAGTGCATGGGAATTGTGTGCAGTGCACAGAACCTCCAAGGCAAAAATCATCACGACTTCAATCAAAATCAAATCTCTTCAAATTATTTGCTCCAAGTAAGTGTTAAGTGGCCTCTGCCCTTGATTTCAATCCGTGTTTTCTGTGATTTGGGAAGGTGGTTGTACGAGTTTGAAGGCCAAAATTTAAACCTAATATTTATATAAAAAATTCTCCATAGGGTTTATGTTTGAAGTTTAAATTTTGCTTGTGCATGCCAAATTGTTCACACTTCATTCCCCGTCACTATCACACTGTTATCACAGTCCTTTCCCTTTTCCCTTTGTCCCAAAACCAATTATATCCTTTGTACCCGTTTGCCCTATCACTAAACCCTACTAGCCCTCCTCCTATCATATGACTTATAAACTTCCAATTCCTAAAACAGTCAAGTGACTGTCCCTACATCCTTAACTCCACTTGACTTACATATATTTATCCCATCTATAAATTACGAATTCTCCATCACAATCCCCCTCCCATGTCATTTACAAAAGCTATGAAATCCCAAAGTTCCCAAACATAAATCAAGTGACTATTATTGTATTAATTGCACTTGACAAACCCCCATTGTTCCCACTGTCCCATTTTAACCATAGTCCCTCATTTCCCTTTGGCACACATTTGGCATTGAAACAAGACACCAGGTTCTAATTTTTTCATTCTCAACAAACCAAACATACACTTGGCATAGGCTTTCAACACCATGGAGGCAGACACCGATACATTATATGACTAAGACAGTTACTTTACAACTGAAACTGCATGCACCAGGAGGGCACTAAAATGTCGAAAAAGGGAGGATAGACTCTGAATCTTGGCTGAAGCCTCTTTCGCTGAACATGATACTTGATGAGCCACCTTTAGTTCAAATTTCAAGGAATTTGGAGAAAAGTTTGTCAATTTTGAAATTTTTGGTTACAAAACAGGTTTTTTTGCCCTCTACATAGCGGCACTTGGCGCACACTTATAATTGGGAGGTCTCCAGGAGGAAAACTTTACATTTTTGGATTTGTCATCAAAATTTATGTATGCTCATGGATTACCTAAGGATTTCATCAAGTTTTGGGTTGCCTAAAGGGTCAAAAACACCCTAAAAATGACCTCACTACCCCTATTTTGACACACAGAAAGCAATCTTGGGAGATTGAGGTTTTGGAGGGGCAAATGACATCCAAATCTGGAAATTCCACTTGGGTTGGAACGTAGATAGGCAAGGCTTTCCAAAACACACACTTGGTCTCAATTTGGACATTAGGAAGTGCCTCAAAATAAGCTCCAAAGTGGCACGACACACACAGATTTTGGAGCGACACACAAAGAATTTTGGCTTGTTTTTCACTCAACAGCTCAAAATTTCGCCTAGTTATGACCAGTTTGACTTTTTGATGTAATTATTGATCTATCTTGATGTAACTTGAGGACTATGATGTAATTTTGGCACATATTTACTTTTTCTAGATGATTCATTCACTAAAAGGTCAAAATTAAATGAATGAATCAATTTCCTAGCATATAGGGGTAAGTTGTTTGACTACCCATATTTCAGTTCCTTGTTTGGAATTAGTTCAAACAACTCCTAGAATGATGAGCTCGATCCCTAGAGGCAAGGGAATGGGTTGGGTTGGTCTATATCATGTATTTTCTGAGTCATTTTTAGGGTTGGACACTTGGGATTTCTTTGGCATATCATTGTACATATTATCTCTGCATTTTTGGCTAAGGAAAGACCAGGGTTTTGCAGCACTGCTTGGGATCCATGTGGCTTTATGTTTTGATGGTGTGATTCTATTAGTAATTGTAAGTTTTTATGTGTATCATTTTCCTTACTCTCATCTTCTTCAATTGAACAAATGAAGTGTTAAGGTAGAATCCATAGATTGTTATGCTCTGCCTTTAAGTTTCTTTGATTTTCCATGTTTTCATCTGTTTAAGGAGAATCCTTGAAAGTTTCTTGCTCTATTTAGCTCCTCACCAGTCTGATCTACCCATTCATTCCCTTTAAAAGCATCAAGATGATCACCTACCTTGCCCCAAATAGACCTCTGCAAAAACTGCGCCTCATCCCCAAGCCCAAATTTGCCTTTCCCTGTTTCAACACAAAAACTCCTAAAAACTCAAATCAAACCCTTGTACTTCATATCTAGCCTAACATTATCTTTTATTTCAGTCATCTCGAGCCTTGTCGATCATCTTTTTCTGAGATTGACCCGGAGAGAACCCTCTCCTATCCTTGTAGGGCTAGCTACAAGGCTGAGCGTGGTTTGATGTGGACCTAGAACCTTGCCTTTTCAGCCTGAGGCAAATCTAGGCTCTAACAGGCTTCGCAAATCATACTCTTCAGTTTCTAGTCCAAATCCAAGGGGGTCTCTCCCAATAGCATCACGATCTCCTTAAACCCGATAATTGATTGTGTCTCCAACTTTGGCCTGCTAAATTCCCTATTTAGTGTGACCTGAATTTCTGCGATTCTTGCGTTTGGATGGTCATTAGAATGCTTAATGTACCATGTTAATGCACAATCATGCAACACACTTACCACCGTAGCCTTCTTTATATTGTCATCCATGTCTCCTTGTGCTTCCCATACCGCCCTTACCACGAACCAGAATTGGTTAGGATCTTCATTCCCTACTCCTTTGAATACCAACAGTTTGATTGCACTCACCATACTAAACTGTGGTGGTGGCAGAGGTGGGGTGGGTGGAGATGGAGGTGAAGAGGGTGAGACAGGTGGCGGTGTAGGTGGAGGTGGTAAGCGCGGAATTCGCTGCCTTATCAAACTTACCACACTTCTCAGAGAAACTTTCGCGATCTCTTCCTCACTTTCCCGCGAGGGTGAAATTAAGGGACTAGTTTCTAATTCTTCACTACCTCTAGTTCTATAGATATTCCTACTTCGCGTAGTCCCAAACATTAATTTATTTGCATAACCCACTTTTCACACAATAACATCTTAATCAATGTGTTCGAAGATTTAATATACATGCCTCATGGTCCTTTGAGGAAGTGTCGTTCCGCCTCACTATAGCTGACAGTCATATCTACCGCAAACTCAGTGATAAATCCTCCTATAATTCAATCGAGCCAATGGTCCACAACTCGCATGATCTTATCTCCTGACACTTCTAGTCTATGCACTAATTCTGAGATCCACATGATAGGTTTGTTGAGCCTAAACCTTCCCTGACTTTCTGCTAGCTTTGTGATCCACTCATATAGCTCAGAAGGAAAGGATGCAAAGAAAATTTAGTGGATTTCCATATATAAGTAGCACTCCAACCACTATTCCTTAGATACTCACGGATTCTTGTTTTCCTGCGTTGCAAAGTCATGAATCTTCTTGTCCAACCACCCTTCAATTTATTTCTTGGTTGGATTCTAGTGACATGACATCAGACATCCCTTATGTAGATCCTGATCCCGACAACGAAACCATTTGTTGGATTGTAGGGAACTGACCCAGGTTCAAAGGTGATTTAGCCAAACAAATCCCGATACTACTGGGCCTTTTGGCAACACTCTTTGGAGCGTGGAGTAAGGTCTCACCCGAAGTAGTATGGGAGGGTGCTAGAACCAAGTTTCCACACCCCAGATATGTCTGATGATTTTCAGTGGTCTGCAGATTTACCCTGCCTGCACATCACTACGTGCATCTATCAGTACCTCGCAAACTGCGATGCTTCCTTCGCGCAACCTTTCACGAGGCGTGATCCATGTTCTTACCCAATTCCCTAATATTAACCTGATATTAGTCGATCACTTAGCTTATTATTATGTGTCTAGTTATATTTAACAGTGTTCAGCATTCATATAAGTGCACGCGATAAATAAAACAATATAATTAAACAAGAAATAACACAAGAACAGATATATAAGAATTGGAATCAAACTTCTCTTTATTATTCTTCTTCCTTGGTTACAGACTCAACTCCACCCTGTGCAATCAACTGCAAGGGCCCGCGCACTCAGTTGTGGACTCTACTAGGCCTCTACGCACTCAGCTATAGAGCCTCTTCCTACTACTACGACCCAGGATACTAGACTCTTGCTCTATGCTCACTATCTTCTTGACTCCATCTGTTTTTCCATATCTCTCTTCTTTTTCTTTACAACTTAGAGCCTCACTCTATTTATACAATCCCATGGTATGCGGACCATGCGTAGGCTGACATTATATTACAAAACTTAGGGCGGAGAACCCTATGACTCAACATACATTTTGCGCTCCACGCCCATAATTCGTGGAGTCTTACAACATCATTTGACCAAAACTTGGGCTTTGAGCCCCAAAACATGATGTGGGGGGATTCCATGCCCAACAAGAGTACTCATTGGATGCAAAATTTAATTCCTCATCCAAGGAGTACCCATGTTGCATACTTGCGATGGACCCCACTACAAGAAAAATGAGAAATACATGAAAAAATGTTATTGCAATAGCGTTTTTCATGTATTTATCATTTTTTGGGTAGTAGGGTCCATCAAAAGTATGCAACATGGGTACTCCTTGGATGAGGAATCAAATTATGCATCCAACGAGTATTTCTGCTTGAAATTTGAGTAAACCCATAGGGAGATAAGTTCAAAATACGTGTTGAAAAAATAGTTTTTTATTTATTCTCTCTAAAATTTGATGATGTAATCTAATCTTATATTATTATTTCCTCTATTATTTTATAATTTCCATAGGAGGCCCATTTTAGACCTCAAAAGTCCCCCTAATGACAACATCATTTTTGGTGTCATTGTTAGGGAGGCACTCAAGAGTATTAGAGGTTCCCATTAAATAGGAAATGACACTAGGAGTAGAAGCGACCAAACGAGGATAGTTAGATGACCCTTTAAGTAACCTATGTATTGAATGTCTTAAATCTAAAAGAATTTTAGTATATATAAAACAACATAGGTAGAAAAAATAAAAAGTATGTAAAAGCCCAATACATGGTGCAGTAGGAGCCATTCTTATTAACATTATGGCAGGCAAGGAAGGGAAACTGGTGAGGGTCCCTTTTGTTCATAATAGGTCATTAGGGAAACCATTGAAAGGTAGGGAATCAATAGGGGAAGGAATTACATTTAACATGGAAACGAAAATGTTTTCAACATCTAATAAAGTACAAACCCCTGAAATCACAAGAGAGGACAAGATGGGAGGCAAATAACTAAATGGACCAAGGAAACAAGGCCCTGTTACTTTTGAGTTTCTTATAAAAGATCTTGATGAAAAGTTTCAAATGAAGAATATTCCTCTTTCTGCCCTCCAAAACCTTCATGATGTTTATAAGAAAGACACTAATACATTTTTTTTTGAGTTTGACATTCTTTGTTGTAGTTATAACTACTCCACTGATGCACAAAAATTGAAATTGGTTCTTGCAACTTTGAAAGATATAGCTCTCCATTAGCTTATGGGGCTTGGAGGAAACTCCACTCAAACCTGGGATGAAATGAAGAGAATGTTCAAGAAATGTTAGGACTATTGTAAATTTTGAGATATTAAGGAAGAAATATTTAGGATGTCCCAAGCCGATGATGAGAGTTTGGAGGATTATGTGGAACAATTTCAATATACCCTATAGTGGAAAAATAAGAATTCTCTAGATCTTGAAACTTTTCATATCCTCTTTCTAAAGGGAATACGGAAAGACTACCTTGAAACCTTAAATATCATGAGTCCAGGTGATATCTCTCAGTTTTTCTATGACAATATCTGTGAGTTATGCACAAGATATTCCAAACGAAGTTTGAACAACAATTGAAATACTCAGGATGTGAATTCTGGGATTAATAAAACTAGTGGAATAGGGGTAACCAAATTTAAGTTGGGGAATATATTAAAAAAATTAACATCAATATCCTTAGCACCCTAAGCTCTCAATTTAATGCCTTCCAAGCCAAGAAAAAGAAGGAGGAGGTTGACTTAGCCCTATCTATATTTTTCTCCAAATGTCACAAGAAGCATCCTTTATGAGGGTTCCCATTGAATAATATTGAAATATGAAACATCTGTGAGCAGAAGCATTCAACTCAAGAATGTCCCTCTCTTCCTAAGCTCAAGGTTATACTTCAAGAGGCCAGTGAAGGAACAAAACACATTTAATTCGTGGCCCAAAAGAGAACATAGCTCCCTATGATCATATGGAAACACACACTCGGATCCATATATAGTTTCATATATGATTATAGTCCTTCTCCCAAAGCTGGTTGGTACCTCCTTTTACCTTGGCCTTCAGTGGCCCACAACATGAACAAATCAAGGGTGGATCCTAGGTTGGATAGGACCTTGTTCTTATGGAAGTATGATACCATAAGCACCAACTCAAAATAATCTACAGGAGCTTCAACTACATTCAAATCAATCTACTCAAACTAAAACTAAATAAAGACCCCAACTTCTAGCTCAACCAATTCCTAATCCAAACAATAATGTAGCTCAATGCGCCTACAACGCTGAGCTACCCTTATTCCCCACTTATAATCTATCATTAATGGACTGTGAGAATAATAATTTAAGTTCTTTTAAGGTAATCCAAAATCATACTTCTCCCATCATTCAAGAATAAGGTGATGAGGACTCTTCCCAAAAACTAGGGTTGCCTCCCTCTAAATTTCAAGATACAATAATCAAACAACCTCTTGAAAAAGAACCTACTCCTTACCTTAAGAGATTGAGTTTGGAAAAACCCCTTGTATAACCTGAATTTGATTTTCTAGGAGATTTAAGGAATATATGTGTGAAAAATCCACTACTCCAAGCCATTAAAGATGTTCCTACATATGGAAAATAAGTTCAAGAACTGTGTTTGAAAAATCCATGTAGGAAAAATAAGTACCCTAAGATAGTTTAGGTCATAGGAAATTATCTGATCTAATGTCTAGAAAAGCGATTACAACAAAAAATGGAGACCCTAAGAGTCTTGTTGTGACAACTAATATTAGCAATATCCCTATAGAAAAAGTTGTAATCGACATGTAATGACTAAAGAGACTATGGAAAAACTTGGATTATCAAACCTGAGATCAACTCCCATTGTTCTCCAATTGGATGACCAATCTACTATCAAGCCAAAAGGGGTGGTGGAAGACATAATTGTTTCCATAAACTTGCTAGAATATCTTATTGCTTTCATATTTATTCAGCCTAAAACTAACCTTAGAGGCTATCCATTAATCCTAGGGAGACCTTGGTCAGCCACAAAAAAATGCTTATATCAACTATAGGTTAGGTAACATGACTAACTCTCATGGAAACTCCACGAAAAAGCTTACACAGTATACACCTGCCAAACCTTCACTAGAATTTGAGAACCCCTTATTATTTTAATATAGAGATGAATAACTCACTAGACCTCTTTTGACCCTTGAGAAAGTTGCTACTTTCAAGGATGATACTGAAGATTACTTGAATTGTACCACTTTAACCAACCCTCATGATGACCATCTTTCGCCATATGATCAAATCTTGGGGAAGCATTTTCAAGAGACAGGCTCAACTGTTGACTTAGTACAACAATTGGACTTGGTAGTCTCACTAGATATTGATGATCAAACCAAAGATGCTGAAATCTATCTTGGAAAGACTCTTAAAATCAATAGAAAAGCAATTGATAGAAATGCTTCAAGGGAATAGTAGTGTTTTTGCTTGGGACTACACTGATATGAAAGGTATTTCTCCAAATA